>RJVU01007700.1:1451668-1463487 GCA_003731715.1 Anabarilius grahami | reverse complement strand
AATATTTGGGTTAAATAAAACTACCCAGCAGGTTGGGCAAACATTTAACCCAACTGCTGGGTTTGTCCATTTTCAACCCAACTTGGGTTGTTTTTAACCCAGCATTTTTTAGAGTGTAAAATTTTTTATTTTTTTGAAAAGAATTTAAAGAAATTAATACTTTTTTCAGCAAGGATGCATTAAATTGATCAAAAGTGACAGTAAAGACATTTATAATGTTACAAAAGATTATATTTCAAATAAACGCTGTTCTTTTGAACTTTCTAGTCATCAAAGAATCCTGTGAAAAAAAAAATCAAACACAAACACAGAAGAGAAGCATTATTTCTGGCATCTGTAGCCGGAATATCATAACATGTCCTTTGCTTTCTATAATAATAACATACAGCTACATTTGAAAGAAGAAAGAGAGAAAACTCTTTACATGTGCTCGTGCTCATAACCGCTGAACATCTGAACACAAACAATGATCAAATGCACATTGACGGATCTTCTTCCATCTGTTCTCCAAAATGTAATCAAATGTATATTTCTGCAGGCGTGTGTAAACTAATTAACTGTGTCTACGCAAAGGCGTTTAATTTTCAAGACGAACAGTTCGCTGGCGCCGCCACCGCGCAATAGGTAGACTGGTCACAAATGACCGAATGGTTTTAGTGGATAAATGTATGTAGTTGCTGTGGAGTTGATTCAACTCATCGACTAGCATGTGCCGTCATGTTAATCTTTTGAGCAAATCCAGTGTTGAATTGACCCTCGTTTGTGAAGTAGTCTGGCGTAAAATGACAGCATGACAACAACACTCTACTACAACAACTCTTCCTCTTCTCTAAAGCAGCCCAACATGACCTCACCCCCTTTGTTTCGTGTTCTCGGAGGCGGGGTTTATGTAAATTTTGGGGTTTGTGATGTCACCAACCTGGGAAGAAGCTTGTTGTAGTCCCTACCAGCTGTTTGTTGTAGTCCTTTCTGTAAAAGAAAATATCTCCCTTTGCATTGAACTTTGAGCGTCGTAACTTTGCAGATGTTGTTTATGCTCAAACAGCAACATTACACAAACTAAAGTTAAAAAAGTGAAATCATAATCAACCACCCCTTTAACTAACATGAAGACTAAAGAACAATTTGTTGATTCTGTTGAGAGGTGTTGTGCTTCTGTTCCATGCAGCTTCAAAGTGCAAAAATGACTAATGGTGTATCATAAAATATAAACATAAATAGCAAAGAGAAAATATAATGGCTTAATATTCATTATAAAACACATTCAAGCATTTGAGGATCCATTTAAAAGTCTAATAACCCCTAGAAGGTATTAAATCTTATTTAATAGGGCCAATAGACAAAACATCATCAAAAACAGAGAGCTAATCAGTGTTACTAACATGAGGCTTGAAATAATGATATCTTCGGTACGCTTCGCTCTGTCTCATTGAGTGCTCATTAAAATTAAAATGAGAATATGAAACTACAGCCATATTCATGTATCTCTGTAATGTTGATTTGCAGAAATGTGATACAAAATATAAATGTAATACAATCATTTAAAGTGTTAGTTCACCCAAAAATTATCCCATGATTTACTCACCCTCAAGCTATCCTAGGTGTATATGACTATCTTCTTTCAGTCTAACACAATCAGAGTTATATAAAAAAAATATCTTGGCTCTTCCAAGCTTTATATTGCTTTTTTTTTTTGCGTTTTTTTGGAATTCAAAATCTAAGTTACTATTCACTCCCAGTATAAAGCTTGGAAGAGCCAGGATATTTTTTTAATATAACTCCGATTGTGTTTGACTAAAAGAAGATATACACCTAGGATGGCTTGGGGGTGAGTAAATTATGGGATAATTTTAATTTTGGGGTGAACTATCCCTTTAAAACAAGTTGTACTGAAAAACACTGAAAGGTATATTGGCAACAACAATAACGTCTTTAACGGCTGAAAACGTCTCGGGTTACGAGTGTAACCCCTGTTCCCTGAGTAAGGGAACGAGACGCTACGTCAATGACGTGATGGGAATCCTCTGTATTTTGTGTTCGTGAAGCACCTCTGTATCCAACCAATGAGGAGACGTGACGTCAGAGGCGGGTGACGTCACGGACCAGGAAACTATAAAGCATACCCAGAACAAAGAACGCTAGCTTCTGGAATATGTCTGAAGCAAAGCGCTCCAGGTATGGAGGAGGCACGGCAACGCGACGTAGCGTCTCGTTCCCTTACTCAGGGAACAGGGGTTACACTCGTAACCCGAGACGTTCCCTTTCGTGGGAACTGTCGACGCTACGTCAATGACGTGATGGGAACGCTGTCCCAACTACGCCGTATCTTCAAGTGCCTGGCTGCTATCTTGCAAAACCAAGGAACCTGGAGTAGAAGTTATGTTGAGATTATAAAATCAGATGAAAGTGTGCTGGGATGACCATCCAGCTGCACCGCATATGTCGTCCAATGACACTCCTGACATAAGAGCTTTAGAAGCGGCCATACCTCTCGTAGAATGAGCTCTAACGGCTAAGGGACATGGCTGTCCCACCGCTTTGTATGCGAGTGAGATGGCCTCGACCACCCACTTGCTCATCCTCTGCTTAGATGCTGGGCCCCCCCTTCTAGGGGACCCATAACATACAAACAACTGATCTGTTTTTCTCCACAGGGCAGCTCTGTGGACGTAAGCATCCAGCGCCCTCACAGGGCAAAGCAGATTGCGTCTTTCCTGATCCTGATTTTCAAATGGAGGAGGACAGAAAGCCTCCAATATAATGGGACCCGGGACCCTAGTGGGGACCTTTGGCACATAGCCCGGTCTAGTATGTAAGAAAGCCTTGATCATACCAGGCGCAAATTCTAAACATGATGGAGCGACTGACAGCGCTTGCAAATCACCAATCCTTTTCAGGGACAAATTGGCCAACAGAAAGATTGTTTTTAGTGTTAGAAATTTATCTGACACTTCTTCTATTTGCTCAAAGGGAGCCTCAGCTAACCCCTGGAGCACAATAGATAGGTCCCAGGTCGGAGTTTTTGTGCTCACTGAAGGCCTCAGCCTCAGTGCACCACGGAGGAAGCGTATAATTAGGGGGTCTCGACCCACCGAGGATCCCCCTACAGGGTTATGATACGCTGAGATAGCAGCGATATAAACCTTCAATGTTGAAGGAGTCAAGCCTTCTGTAAACTTTTCCTGAAGGAATTGTAGCACAAAGCTAATAGGAGACTGGACAGGGTCCATATTATGCTGGCCACACCATGTAGCGAACAGTTTCCACTTGTACATATACAACTTCCTCGTGGAGGGAGCTCTGGATTGAAGGATGGTCTCCACAACCTCAGTTGGAAGACCGGATTCTATGAGCCTTGCCCCCTCAGAGGCCAGGCCCATAGTTTCCACATTTCTGGGCGGGGGTGAAGAATCGTGCCGCCCGCTTGTGACAGGAGATCCTGTCTGAGAGGAAGCTCCATAGGAGAGCCGTGAAGAAGTGATATTAGGTCCGAAAACCATATTCTGGACGGCCAGTAAGGGGCCACCAGTATTAGGTCGGCCCTCTCCTGGCGAACCTTCTCCAGAACTCCCGGGAGCAATGAGACTGGGGGAAATGCATACAGACGTAGCCTCGGCCACGTCTGTAGCATAGCATCCAGCCCTAGAGGTGCTGGGTGCTCCAGAGAATACCACAGAGGGCACTGAGTTGACTCCTCTGTGGCAAATAGATCGACTTGAGCTCGACCGAAAGTTTTCCATATCAGCTCCACCACCTCGGTGTGGAGTTTCCATTCCCCCGGTCTCGCGCTCTGCCTCGACAGAGCGTCTGCTCCCACATTCAGCCGCCCAGGAATATACGCTGCTTTCAGTGAAAGGAGTTTCCCCTGGGCCCACAGGAGGATGCGACTGACCAGTTTGCACAGTAGGCGAGACCGCAAACCTCCCTGGTGGTTTATATATGAGACCACCGTAGTGTTGTCCGTGCGGACCAACACATGGTGTCCCCTCAGGTCTGGGAGGAAGTGCTTCAGTGCTAGAAACACCGCCATCATCTCCAGCCGATTTATGTGCCAGGAGAGCTGATGGTCCTCCCAGAGACCCTGAGCTGAGCGACCACTCATGATCGCCCCCCAGCCCGTGAGGGAAGCATCTGTCGTTAGCATTACGCGACGACGAGGAGTTCCCAACACGGGTCCCTGGGACAGGAACCAAGGCTTTTTCCACATGACCAGAGCACGAAGGCATCGCCGCGTGACTTTGATCATGCGAAAAGGATTTCCCCTCGGAGAAAACCCCTTGGTCCTGAGCCACCACTGTAAGGGTCTCATGTGCAGGAGGCCAATAGTAATAACGTTGGACGCAGCTGCCATCAGACCCAACAGTCTCTGAAACTGTTTTACAGTGAGTGACTGGCCTAACTTCACCCCTTTCACGGCCCCGAGAATGGAATTCACACGAGCAGGGGTCAATTGCGCCTGCATCGTGGTGGAATCCCAGATTACACCTAGGTAGTTTGCAACCTGACTCGGGACCAGCACACTCTTTTTGGCATTGAGCCTCAACCCAAGCCTTTTCATGTGCGACAGAACAACATCTCGATGTTGAACTGCCAGACGTTCCGTTTGAGCTAATATCAACCAATCGTCGATATAGTTCAGTACGCGGATGCCCTGGAGTCTCAGCGGAGCCAGAGCAGCATCCACGCACTTCGTGAACGTGCGGGGTGATAGAGATAGGCCGAAAGGAAGAACCCTGTATTGGTAAGCTTCGCCCCCGAAAGCAAACCTGAGGAACTTCCTGTGAGAAGGATGGATGGATACATGGAAGTATGCGTCTTTTAAATCTATTGCCACAAACCAGTCCTCGGACCTGATCTGAGGGATAATCTGTTTGAGTGTAAGCATTTTGAACTTCAACTTCTTTACAGATCGATTTAACACACGTAAATCTATGATCGGACGCAACCCTCCATCCTTCTTTGGAACAATGAAGTAGCGGCTGTAAAAGCCCGACATTTTGCTGGGAGGAGGAACCCTTTCTATAGCTCCTTTTTGCAAAAGCGTCGTAACCTCTTGTTCCATCACCAGAGACTGCTCTGGAGCTACCACTGTGGGAAGAACTCCGTTGAACTTGGGCGGTGGAGAACCGAACTGAATTCTGTAACCCTGTTCTATCATGAGCAGCACCCATTTCGAGATGTTTGGGAGACATTTCCATTCTGCCAAATATTCTACTAAGGGAACCAGTCCCTCGAGACTGGTCTCTGGTGTTTTTTGAGCACTTGGCTCGTTTATCTGACGCGGTGCACCGGCAGACAAACGAATCGAGCGCTGACCGACCCTCCTCGGAGGATCGGTGGAGACCGCTGCGCCCTGTCGCACGCTGGGTGGCAGGGTTGGCAGAACGGCCCCCTGAGGGCACCGGGGAGGAACGGGTACCTGATATTCTGATAGCCGAACCACCCCGGAGGGGCCTGCCCTCAAAAGTCCCAGACGACTGGCGTCAGGACTTTTTCTTGGAAGCCTTCCAGGAGAAAATGACGGTCCTCAGATCCGCCCTGCCCCCGGAAGGCTTCGCCTGTGTTGGCCGCCCCGGTCCCCCGGCTCTCTGCGGGGGAGCACGGGTGGCCACACTGGCTTTCTGCTGCGTCCTATGTGCTGATGAGCTGGCTTTCGGCCGAGGCTGCTCCCGCTCAGCAGCCTCGGGGGGATGAGAGCGACGGGGGAGAAGCTTTTGAAGTGCCGCTGATTGTTTTCGTGCCTCCTGGAACCTGTCGGCGACAGTTGTTACTGCGTCGCCGAACAGGCCATCAGGAGACACCGGCGCATCCATGAGCACATTCTTGTCTCTATCTTTGATGTCTGACAGATTCAGCCAAAGATGTCTCTCCGTGGCCACCAAGGCTGCCATAGAGCGGCCGATTGACTTGGCCGTCTCCTTGGTGGCCCGGAGAGCTAGATCAGTTGCTTTCCTGAGCTCATGGATGGCTTCAAATGATGCTTCCCCGCTCTCAGCTATTTCCCCAAGCAAGTCGGCTTGGTATGCCTGCAATATTGACATTGTATGCAGACATGCCGCCGCCTGACCTGCCGCCGAATAAGCCTTGCCCACCAAGCTCGATGTTGTCTTTAATGGCTTAGTGGGCAACGTCGGGGGCCTGAGGGACGACTTGGGCGAGAGATAGCTCGCAAGCGTCCCTTCAACCCGAGGCATCGCCCCGTAACCATGTTGCTTTAGTCCCATAATGTTGCTGTACAATGATGTTTGGGAACTGTACACACGATATTGAACAGGTCTCTTCCACGACCTCGACACCTCAGTGTGGAGGTCGGGAAAAAACGGTAGCCCCCGACGCTGGGGCAGTGACCGTGCGGGAAGATATCTCTCATCAAGCTTGCTTTTTGGTCTATCTTCAGTTCTTTCCGCGGGCCAGTCTATATTTAACTTTTCAACTGCCCTGGTCACTACCTCCAGTAGCTCATCATGCGCTGGGGATAAGGATGGCGGTTCCTCATCCCCTTCCTCGGCACCTTCCACATCAACCTCCTCGGAGGAAGACATGTAAAGTGCCGGTGTCTCTCTCCGGGGGGAAGAAACCGCAGCGCGTGCTTCCACCACCAGAGAAGAGACACTGGGTCTAGCAGGTAAGGGAATCGATAGGGGTGGGCCCGTCTCTCCCCCCTCTGCTAGATCCATTTGTGAACCCCACGAGTACAGCCTTCGCTGTGCCTCGGCAGCAGCGGGACCGGACCCGCGGGGAACACTCGCCGCGGCGCCCTCCTCGAAGAGCGCCCGGCGTGATCGCAGCACCCTGAGAGTGAGCTTCTCACAGTGTACACAGACAGCTCCCTCGAGAGCTGCCTGTGCATGCTCAACTCCCAGGCATCTCACACACATCTCGTGTGTATCCCCACCCGCAATGAAACGCTGGCAGGGAGGAACACACTTCATATATTGTTTTTCCGCCATTTTATATGCTTTCGTGTACTGAAACTCTTGTCCTCAGACGAAGAGATCGCTGTGTGTGCAAGACAAAACAACAGTAAATAAGACAGACAAGATACAGATAGCGCTTGCTGAAGACAACAGAAGCTAGCGTTCTTTGTTCTGGGTATGCTTTATAGTTTCCTGGTCCGTGACGTCAGAGGCGGTTGGTTGTCATTGGTTGGATACAGAGGTGCTTCACGAACACAAAATACAGAGGATTCCCATCACGTCATTGACGTAGCGTCGACAGTTCCCACGAAAGGGAACTGTTATGGCTGTCAAAAGAAGATAATCATTTCATGCATAAAATTAGCATTGCTATTAGTATAAAAACATTGTGGTGAAGTAAAAACAACAGGGAAAAAATCTTTTCTACATTTAAAAACTTTGAGTAATTAAAGCATGAACTTAAGCACAATCTACATTTATACTCAATTCAAACATGTTAGGCAACAGAAATCTCTCAAGCTGACTTTAATATTACAGTCATTATGTTACTTAGATATATTATGAATAAAATGTATAGCAGTGAATTGAAATGATGAAAAAAATTTGGTGAAATAATTCACTCAAATTTTTAGTAAGTTTCACATACATAAAACATTAGTATAGCATTTTTTTGAGTAAATAAAATGCTGTACTTATTCAAACAAACCGTTGTTTATTTACCTTTGCATTGCAAACAAGCAAAGATGTTCCAAAATGAGTTTGGCACTTTATTCACAATAGAGGCGGGTGGAGTTATGAGGTTGACTGACAGTTTGAGAAGTCAATGGAGTCACAAGCTGTTTTTAACACTTTTTATTGATTAAATATTTGCAAATCCCATAGACAGACATAAAGGGAGACCAATAGTAATGATTTATGAAGAAAAAAAAGATGAAATATGGAGATGCAAAGTTTCTGACCGACAGCAAAGATATTTGACATTTTATTACTTTATTAAGTAATTGTCTTACAGAGTTTTAACATTAGAGTGAAATAATAATAATTAAAATATATATATTTCTCCTCATTGTAATTGTAAAAGGCACATGACTATAATGCCTATGCATAAATCCGGCCCTGGTCACAATATGCTGCAATGCGAATTCTGAAAAGTCAAAAGTCTAACTATATGAGACGAATCCAAAAGTAAAGTCATTTGAAATAGGTTGTCAGTACCTCTTTCCCTTCGTTGTCAATCAGTTACACTCGTTGATTCAACAGCCGTGCTGTCATGCCCGCTGCCCTGCTGTCATAAAAATCTCATGAGTGTCTGTTTGCTTGTTCCACATCCAGCACTAGTCATTTCGAATAGGTTCAAAGCCATCTCGTCTGTAGTGTGAGTCACAAAGAGAAAGTCAGCGGGCATGTAAAATGTGCTCTACAATATGCCATTCAAAAGGAAAGACAGATAGTCTGACACCAGTCCGACATGAAGTCCAGAGGAAAGGACCAAAATACAGCAGTGGATTTGCTGGATGATCTAGCAAACCCTGAGGCAATTTTCAGCTACAACTTCTGTTTCCTGCTGTGGAAGGAGAAACGTTGCCCCCAGCTTCCCTGGAAATCACACAGAGAACCAAAACCAAAGCTGAACAACTGGGGAAAAGCTACTGTCCCCAAACACACTTGAAAAATCCAAGGGTTCCACAAATCAAAGAGACCAAAGAGGCTAACTTCCCAATTGAGGCCAAACTAAGAGGCGAGTTAGTCACTGTATCTTTACAAAGAAAAATGAAGCATTCTGTTTGAACAGAGAATGTTGCCTTAAAGGGTTAGTTCACCCAAACATGAAAATTCTGTCATTAATTACTCACCATCATGTAGTTCCAAACCCGTAAGACCTTCGTTCATCTTCAGAACACAAATTAAGATATTTTAATGAAATCTGAGAGCGTCTGTCCCTCCATTGACAGCCTATGCAACTAAAACTTTCAATCCCCAGAAATGTAGTAAAGACATCATTAAAATCCATGTGATGCCAGTGGTTTGTTTGTGCAAAAAACACAACATGCGCACCAACACAGCCAAAGGAGAGGCTCTTGCACAAATAATAGAAAAATTTTACACAAAAAAGCTTTATTTAGAGGACAAATGCAAAGATGAAACATTTTCGATTTACATCGTTATCTGTGTCGTGACAGACAATAGCACACCTGATTCTAAACTGTTTTTTAATTGTATTTCATCCAATAAAGTAAACTCAAAAAAAGATTTAAAATTACATATATAAACTAAATAGCTAAAAAAACATTCATGTAAGTTTTTTCTCTTTTACATTAAATATTGTTTGAATATGTTTTATCTAAAAGGCTCTAAAAATTGAATAAGTAAACTACACATTATCCTTTTTGTTTTACCCCAGAATTTGGTCTTTTGAGTATGCAGTGTGTAAGGGCTCACACCCCTGATGTAGGGTATGAGATTGAGAGTTCCTGTAAAGACTGAACTGTAAAAAAATAAAAAAATAAATAAAGTTGTGAATAAAATAAAGTACGTTTTACGGGAAAAACCTATTTTATATTTCTACTTTAACGTTTAATTAAATGTGTTACTTGCCGTTTCTTTGTAATTAATTTGGAAATTTACTGGCAAAACTTTTCGAATGCAACATGTTAAACTTTTATGTAAATCCAGTGTTGAATTGACCCTTGTTTGTGAAGTAGTCTGGCGTAAAATGACGGCATGATAACAACACTCTACTACAACAACTCTTCCTCTTCTCTAAAGCAGCCCAACATGGCCTCACCCCCTTTGTTGTGTGTTCTCGGGGGCGGGGTTTATGTAAATTTTAGGGTTAGTGATGTCACTAACCTTGGAAGAAGCTTATTGTAGTCCCTACCAGCCGTGTGTTGTAGTCCTTAAACAGAGATTTCTGTAAAAGAAAATATCTCCCTTTGCATTGAACTTTGAGCGTCGTAACTTTGCATACGTTGTTTATGCTCAAAGTTACATACATGCAACATTACATACATGTTTTTACAGTGTACTTATAATTAAAAAAAATACATGCATGTAATCACAACTGTAATTAATTTCTGTAATTACATTTACAATTACACTGTTGACCCATCCCTTACACCTTAACCCACCCATACCAACAAACCTGTCCCTACCCTTACCGGTACATTGTACTTATTTTTTTATGTAAGTGCATAGTAGTTAAGGCCACATAATATAAAGTGGGACAGATATTTTTTTTTAAAACATTTAAAAAACAGCTTCAGAGAACATTCAGAAATAAATAAGTTTTCATAGCTTAATGGGAATTTTAGCAAAACATTCTTAGAAAATGTTTTTTTGTTAGCTGGAAAGGCTTGAGGTTAAGATTTAAGGTGTGCTTGCATGAACACACTTTCTCTTTGTGTTTCTGAATCAACGGAAATCCTGGAGTTCTTGTTGCACAGTTCAGGTATCTCTCGTTGGCTGTGGAAGATGTCCACACAAACAATGACAATTTAAACCCACTCATGTAAAAACAGACCATTGAGAAGGCATAAGCCTACATTAATATCACAGCTACTGCTCATGCATGCAAATAAACCAGCTTATGTGTGTGAAATTCAGGTAGCGTATTCTTCACTGCTGCACAGAGACAGAAATAAAGAAGAGGAACAAGAAAGATATGACAAATCAAGAGAGAAAGAAAAAATGCAGGATGGATTCTGAGAGAGGAAAGTAGGGTAGAGAAGAAACACACACAAAGCATGCTGCATTTGTAGTTGAATTAATTCATGCCTCTGGCAATAACAAAGCAGAAACAAGCTGATAAGTTCTGACAAGGTGAATGGGCCGCGGCTATAAGCCTCCTTAACCACTGCAGTCATACCTACAACATTTATACGTACACACACAGGAGCAAACATACAAAGAATAAAAATAGAGGGAACAAGAAAAACGGAGTCATGGAGTTAAAGGAACAGTTTGAATCACAAATATATTGCTCCTACTGCAAGCGCTGTTTATTTGCATGTGCTAAAATGTCCTAAAAATGTACACAAATGTCTCTTTTAAATAAACCTCTGAAAGATATTTTTCTGCTGATAGCTGAATGTTGTGGGAACATTCTCAGGACTTTAGCTAACGTTCTGGCAAGGTCCTCTCAAAGTTATGAACAAATTAATAAAATGTTATCTGGTCTATAATAATGTTCTTAAAACATTAGCACAATCATCCATCATTTATAAAGCTTTTTTTTTTCCTGAAACATTCATCTAACATTATTTAAATGTTCAAAGAACATTCAAAAGTAACATTCCCATAATGCTTCAGAATTAAAATGGCCTGATAATTTACTCACCCCCATGTCATTCAAGATGTTTATGTCTTTCTTTCTTCAGTTGAAAAGAAATTAAGTTTTTTGAGGAAAACATTCCAGGATTTTTCTCCATATAGTGGACTTCAACAGTTACCAACGGGTTGAAGGTCCAAATGTCAGTTTCAGTGCAGCTTCAAAGAGCTCTACACGATCCCAGACGAGGAATAAGGGTCTTAGCTAGTGAAAAAATCGGTCATTTTCTAAAAGAAATTTAATATATATATACTTTTTAACCACAAATGCTCGTCTTGCACTGCTCTGCGATGCGCCACACATTACATAATCATGTTGGAAAGGTCACGCGGAAGTACCGATCCAGTGTCTACAAAGCGAACGTGCAAAGACTAAGTCAAACGGCCTTTACAAAAAAAGATAAAACAACAATGTCAAATTTTTTAAGTTGGAGGAGAAAATGAGATGGAGTTTTTCGCCCTACCGCGGTACTTCCGCCTACGTCACATGTGACCTTTCCAACATGATTACGTAATGCATGGCGCATCGCAGAGCAGTGCAAGATGAGCATTTGTGGTTAAAAAGTATATATATAT
>RJVU01007700.1:1433138-1451657 GCA_003731715.1 Anabarilius grahami | reverse complement strand
GCAATTGTTTTGCTAGATAAGACCCTTATTCCTCGTCTGGGAACGTGTAGAGCTCTTCACTGAAACTGACATTTGGACCTTCAACCCATTGAACCCCAGTGAAGTCCACTATATGGAGAAAAATCCTGGAATGTTTTCCTCAAAAACCTTAATTTCTTTTAGACTGAAGAAAGAAAGACATAAACATCTTGGATGACATGGGGGTGAGTAAATTATCAGGACATTTTAATTCTGAAGTGAACTAATCCTTTAATGTTTACATAACCAATAAAACGTTTTTAAAGGATTTAAAAACTGTATGTTTTAAGCACTCAGAGAACATTCAGTAGCGTTTTCATAACTTAATGGGAACATTAGCAAAACATTCTTAGAAACATTTTTGGTAATGTATGTATGTTACATGTAGTTACTATAGTAATAACTATAAATTGTGCATAATTGCATGCAACTAACCTTAATCCAAAACTAATTCTAACCCTAATCCAATGTACATGTAGCTAATTCATGTTTCACAGTACTTAAACGTATAAGTACACTGTAACAATGACACCTTAAAGTGTAACCCATTTTAATTTTGTGTGAACTATTCCTTTAAACCTGATCAAAGGCCATTCACTTGCAGGAAGACAAGCTGTTCTCCATTTATAAAAACAGCTCTTGTAATGTGCATTTTGCATATTATCGCCTATTCAGAAAAAGGACAGACAAAGGGACTTCCATCTCGGGAATCCTAATGATTGTTTACATAGCCCTGTGTATGCCGTTTGGAGCCTATATGTCGTCTCATTAACTTTAATGGATGCAAGAACGCCTCTTTTAAAAACGTGCCCCCAGAGATACGTTTACCTGGCTATATTGCTCCACACACTCATATTTCTGGCTGTACTTTGTGATGAATAGCGACATAAATCACTGCTGGCAGCCGGGTAAAACCTAAACTCCCATCCAGAAAAGACAGCATGTAAAATTAAGAGATGTAGAGAACTGCAATAAATCTCTCTTGGCTAACCCTCTCTCTCGCTTTCTCTCTGGGAACAAAGTCATCAGTAACTCTTCCAATCTGTCCACTTTATCAGGTATGGTTTTATCTCCGACGGTCCATCATTCTTTCTCTTTCTTTGTTCGTCCATCCCCTCTCTCCTGTCAGGACTTCACATTGAGTAAAACTTAAGACAAAATGACAGTATGTCACAGCTAATCAAAACATATTTGATGTTTAATATAGAGCAAGTAAAAAAAATTCACTGTGGCTGGGACTATTTCAGAGTGACACAGCAGAATGACTGATCTATAAGTCTATACTCATTATAGATCAGTGACCTCAACTGACCGGTCAAAGTCAGTTGTAACGATCGCGGCTGGTTGATCGCACTTGACTTGGTTAAGAATCTTTCTGCAGGTTACCTAGTTATGCCAGTAGGTGGCGGCAAGTAGGCTAACTGTATAATGAGAGAGAGAACCGATTTATTCAAAAACTGTGTCTAAAATCACCCTCTATATAGGGCAGGGGTTCCCAACCATGTTCCTGGAGCCCCCCCAACACTGCACAATTTGCATGTCTCCTTTGTCTGACACTCCCATTTCTGGTCTTGGAGTCTCTACTAATGAGCTGAATTAGGTGTGTTTGATCAAAGAACGTGCAGTGTTGTGGGGGCCAAAGAAATGTGGTTGGGAACCCCTGAAATAGGGCACTATTTGAGGGGACAGCCATTTGTAGTGGTGTCCGAAACCATAGTGAATGTTATCTAGTGCACTCATTCAATCCCATAATGCACTGCAATAACGAGTGACAACTGATGTATACTCAACGGCAAGAGAATACCCATTATGCACTGTGAGGGTCGTGCCGAATTAATTCCTGCATCTCACCAGAAGATGGTGCACACAGCTGAATCATCCATGCATTTTCCAAACTGCTGGTCCGATGTGGGTTCATACAAGTATAAACTAATTTTAATTGATTATTAAAGGGGACCTATAATGCCCCTTTTACCAGATTTAATATAAGTCACTGGAGTCTCCAGAATGTGTCTGTGAAGTTTCAGCTCAAAATACTCCACAGATCATTTATTATAGCTTGTCAAATTTGCCCCTAATTGGGTGTGAGCAAAAACATGGCGTTTTTGTGTGTGTCCCTTTAAATGCAAATGAGCTGCTGCTCCCGCCCCCTTTCCAGAAGAGGGCGGCGCTTTAACAGCTCAAGCTTGAGTATGAGGTCTCTGCGGAACAAAAGTGGGCGTATCTGTATTTGTGGGTGTTTTCAAACTTGTGGGTGTTTATATATCATGCAATGAAAATGATCCCCTTCACCCGACCCCACCCCTAAACCCTACCCACACTCTGACGTGGGCAAATCAGGTAACGGTCTCAAAAATGCCCCTCTGTTTATGTCCCTGCCCATCAATCGTTAATGTCCTGCAGAGACCTGTACTTGTCACGCTTCGGTGGAACAAGGAGTGAATAATTGAATCGATCAGTGAACCGATTCATTCAAAACACTGAATCATTTAGGAACAAAACAAGTGACTTTTCTTTATGAATATGTCATATAATTCACAAGTGACTTGTTCAAAAGCACTGATTCATTCAGGAACGCGATTTATTCTGCCGTGTCTTTGTTTTCTTGTCTGAAATAAGATTCTGGCAATAGTTAGGCTATGTATCTAAGTTACTCGATATTACCTTCTTGTGTTTTTAAGTGTTGTACAAAGGCAATATCACATAATTGAGCTGTTAATTGGTCTATTCTATAAATTCTATAATTTCAAATAAAATAAAACACATCTTAAGCGACTTGGATTAGGATATTAGGAATTAAGACTTTAGGAATATTTGTTTTAATCAAGTAATAGCTTTAGTACAGCGCAATCACTGCAGAATTTAACCATATACAGTACGTGGGCTGCCACCGCACATCAATTACTATTCGGTTCCAGAGTTCGTCATCTTACGATACCGCAGCGTCGACGTGCATGAGAACGCTTTCATGCCACGTGCTCTCGCCTCTCGGTATATCTACTTCACAGAGAACAAGTTACGGGGGAAAAATAACAGCAGGAGAAAATGCACAACAAAGACACCACTTATACCCAGAAGGAAAAAATACTTTAACAACTCAAAAAAGAGAGCAGCATCAAAAGAAAAGGATGAAAGAGGCCAGTGAGGACACAGGCGGGAACAAGCCTTCACCACTCACATGAAAGCGAGGGGAAAATGATCCAGGGTGGATTCTGCGCTCCTGACTCCTGAGGTGAGACGGGAAACAAGCGTTTACACCCACATGTGTCTTTCCACTTGAACGGATTGAATGTTCTTCAGAGATTAATCACCATGATGTAGGGCCACATCTCATTAATAAATGAAAGGCAGAACAACAACATTAAAAAAAAGACTCATTAGAAGAGAAGCTATTCGGATACCAGCATTCAGCATACTATTAAAGTTTTTATTAATATTTAGAATTAGTTTTTACATTTTTTATACATCAAGTTTAAGGGTTTTTTATATTTTCTTATTTTATTTCTGTAAAAATGTATTTTATTTCAAGTGATGAAAATGTTTTTTATGGTCTTAGTTAGCTGTAATATAATAATGACCCATATTCACAGTATGCAAATCTTCTGTACGCATAGAACATCTGACCTATTTGCCAAAATGTGCAGTATGTGCAATGCATTCACAGTGTGAATGAACCAGAAGTGATATGAGCTGCGTGTGCTTTTCCTTCTTGACTTATTATTTAAGACGTTTTACACAAAATGAAAAGAAAAAAGAAACATAATGAAGTCAATAGTGCATTTGTTTAAAATGATGTTTCACATTAGATTAGTGTCCACAATGTTTAGATCACATGACTTGCAATTTAATAAACTTCTATGCTCATAACCTTCAGACAAAATGACCTCAATTTCCGACATTTTTAGAAAATATAGACTTTACTTTAGGTCTGTCAATCGATTATATATATATATATATATTTGATCCAATTACTCACATTGCATGCTGAATAATTCATTAAATAAATCAAGATTCAAGTTCTTTATTGGCACAGTAAAACGCTTTACATTGCCAAAGCATTGGCGAGATTAATCACAGTTATTCACATATTTTAATATTTGCTAAGAAAAGCAAGACATTATTATGGCAAATGAGCAGTAAATCTTAATGATTCAATATAGAATCAAAAAGTGGTCAGCCGGTGGTAATGTCACAAATTGTATTGATTCTCCAGAGCTAGTGAGGGCAGTAGAGAGGCTAATTCTGTCATTTCAGTTGTTAGTAAGACAAAAAAAAAAAGTGAAGTGACATGTGGCCAAGTATGGTGACCCATACTCGGAATTTGTGCTCTGCATTTAACCCATCCAAGTGCACACACACAGCAGTGAACACACACACCATGAACACACACCCGGAGCAGTGGGCAGCCATTGGTGCGCCGCCCGGGGAGCAGTTGGGGGTACGGTGCCTTGCTCAAGGGTCTCACCTCAGTCGTGGTATTGAGGGTGGTGAGAGCGCTGGATATTCACTCCCCTCACCAACAATCCCTGCCGGACCTGAGACTCAAACCCATGACCTTTGGATTACAAGTCCGACTCTCTATCCATTAGGCCACGACTGCCCCTTAAATAAGAGCCAGTGAAGCAAAAGGCATGTGATTACTCTGTAACAGTCAATATTTGACTAGGAATCCTTCAGACATGAAGTTACCTGCTGTTGTAAGTTACAGTGATAGAAACGTGACATTTTTCCTAGGCCGTATTGACACTGGCCAATATCTACAGCGGAATTCGAACATTTGAATCATGGAGGCACTACATTGGCTAGTGATCAATATGAGTGAGAGATTAATAGGCCTATTTTATGTATTATTTTAGGTTTGTTTTAGAAATGTTGAAGTACCTTGTCAAATTAGCAGTTACAGTAACACTTTTCATTTTGCTGTGAGCCGAATGGGAAGTAGTGTGACCAACCTCAGCAGAGTAAAATAAGGTTTTCTCTCAAGTTTCTTGATCCACATGCCACTTGACATTGAAGTCAACCATGAGTGACAGGTGACACTTGACTACATTGTAAATAAAATCGAAATCCTCCACAGTAAATGCCTGCAGCATGTATATGTGCTTTACTGAGTTCGATGCTAAAATGCATTTGAGATGCATGCAGACATTTGACTCAGTTGCATTGGACTTCATTGCATCTTAAAATGAGATTAGTTTTAATATAATGCTAATATCACTTTAACAGTTTAGCTCCTATAGACAATTGCAGACAGTAGATTATTGTGCTTTATATGAGTGCTTTTAAAAAAAATAATAATAATATAGCAAAATTAAAGTTAAAATGTGCACCAGTGAAATGCACAAGAAACTGCACTGGACAGGTTTTTACTTTCACAACCTACTGATTGGGCAGTGCAACATTGCATTTTAATATCTTATTCATATGTCAAACATAGATCTTAAAATACTGGGAAAAAAACAAATTTATCTTTTTTTTGTTTTTTTTTAATTAGATCTAGTTTTATTTTATCACAATATCATAAGTGAGCATGGGATAATTTTAAATTGTCAGTGTATTTAAAACATTTTTGTAATGTTTTCCTTAATATAATTAATGTGTTTTATTTTTTTCTGTCTTCAGTCAGTATCACTTTCTATCATGTCTTTTGTAATAGTGTAGCTTGGTTAGGCCCTGCAGGTATATTTACATTTTTATTTATTCATTTAGCAGATGTTTTTATCCAACGTGACTTAATCCAAGGGAAGCAACAATAAAAGTAGTGCTATTATAACAAATTTACATAAATACAAATACCCCATAAGTGAAGTGTGTGTGTGTGTGTGTGTGTGTGTTCTTGTTCATTTTGCTGTGAGCCGAATGGGAAGTAGTGTGACCAACCTCAGCAGAGTAAAATGGCCTAGGAACCAAATGGCCCCACGATGTAATAAAAACCTGAGTTCACCTACATTGTGGGGACCAGCCAGCGGTCCCCACGAGGGAAATGGATTAATAAACATACTAAATGATGTTTTTTTGAAAATGTAAAAATGCAGAATGTTTCCTGTGATGGTTAGGTTTAGGGATAGGGGTAGTGTAGGGGGATAGAAAATACAGTTTGTACAGTATAAAAACCATTACGCCTATGGAGAGTCCCCACTAAGATAGCAAAACAAACCTGTGTGTGTGTGTGTGTGTGTGTGTGTGTGTGTGTGTGTGTATATATATATGTATATATTATATATAAGGCTGATTGGTCAGAAAAGTCAGAGAAGTGTGTTTTTAGTAGATTCTGCAGTTCAGATGAAGGCTGGTGGGTCGTTGTACCATGCTGAGATGGTGATGTCTCTGGAACTGAATGCCCATGATCAAAGTTGTCATATATCAAATCACATACTACCATTGAGATGAACGAGAATGCCAACGGCTTGCTCACTCCAGGTATTTTATTCTCCTTGAGGAAATCAACAGTACAAACATCAGTTAGTATTACATTTGATGAATCATGTGACATTGAGGGTTTTTTTTTGTATCAGTCTAAAACATTTCATTTTGTTTGATCAAATTACTGCTCAAAATGAATTTGTCTATATATATATATATATATACAGTAGTCAACATTTGAAGTGGATCAAGAAAAGTTAATCAAAATATATAAATTCCCAGGGGGTAAATAAAGGCCTTTTGAAGCAAAGAGATGTATTTTTGTAAGAAAAATATAAATATTTAAAACTTTATGAACTAAAATAACCAGCTTCCGGCGGACAACCGTAAGTATACAGCACAAGTCGACTTGCGCCACTAGAGTAACCCGTGAAGCGATGTATATGACGCAGGATGTAGGAGTAATGTAAGCTTAGACGCCTCTCACAGTTCAAACAAATAGGGCTGTGCAACAAACTCAAGCTCCTCTTCTCTTATCTCGAAATCCTCCAACATTTGTCTTTGAAGTTTCTAGTTTTAGACTTCTAATTCATGACCGGTGTTTCGTTTTGCTCTATCCTCTGCGCTTCCGCGTTCGTCGTTACATCATGCGTCGGGTCAAAAGTTACTCTTCTGCTGCAAATGCTTACGGCTGTCTGCCAGAACCTAGTTATTACAAATTTTAAATATGGATATTTTTTTTACAAAAACCCATTGCTTCACTTCAGAAGGCATTTGTTAACCCTCTGGAGCCGTATGGATTATTTTTATGATGGATGGATGCTTTTTTNCTTATCTCGAAATCCTCCAACATTTGTCTTTGAAGTTTCTAGTTTTAGACTTCTAATTCATGACCGGTGTTTTGTTTTGCTCTATCCTCTGCGCTTCCGCGTTCGTCGTTACATCATGCGTCGGGTCAAAAGTTACTCTTCTGCTGCAAATGCTTACGGCTGTCTGCCAGAACCTAGTTATTAAAAATTTTAAATATGGATATTTTTTTTACAAAAACCCATCGCTTCACTTCAGAATGCATTTGTTAACCCTCTGGAGCCGTATGGATTATTTTTATGATGGATGGATGCTTTTTTTTTTTTTTTTTTTTTTTTTTTGTGTTCAAAATGTGGCCCCCCATTCACTGCCATTATAAAGCTTGGAAGAGCCAGGATATCTTTTAGTATATCTCCGATTGTGTTCGTCTGTGTTCGTACATCCGCCATGTTGTTACTGTCATGTGACCTACCAGCGTCAGTTGCGTTGCTTCACCACCATTCATAAATCCCTTCCCATGGCCTCATGGGATAGTAAAGTGCCCATCGAATCCGCACTTCAGAATTCCCAGCATGTTCAGAATCTTATTCTGCATGACCATATTCTACATCCCTTAATACTACCCAATACCTAAACTTAACCACTACCTTACTAACTGTTAATTAGGAGTTTATTGAGGCAAAAGTCATAGTTAATAGTCAGTCAATAGTGAGAATTGGACTCTAATCTAAAATGTGACCAAAATTTCAGTTGCAATTAACGTGTTTGTGTAGTACAAAATCAAAAGTTCTGCTAAAAAGTACTGCTAACTCAATCTTGAAGTTTGTTAACTTAAAAAAAAATGAGGCAACTGATTACCTCAAAGTTTTTGAGTTCTGCTAACTTATTAGAGTTTACAGGGTTTCTGAAATTATTTTATACCATTTTATGAAAATGATTCCTTAAATTACATTTTCATATTTTAAGAGTTGCAGAGATCATATAGTCCTGAACATGAATGACTCAGCTGGAGTTTTAGTTGTAGCATCCCATGGGGACGGAGGTCAATGCTGAAGTTCCGGGAAGATGGACTTCATCTGTCAGTACTCCTCCTCTTAGTCTTGTCTCATAAATTTCAAAAACATGCTGTGCTTTTTCACCGAATCACTGTGGTACTGATGGAAAGGAGCCCTGTGAGAAAGAGAGAGATTGAAAAGGGGAGATTAAAGGGCCGAGAGATAGGAAAAGACAGAGGGGAAGGTGTAGGGGAACTTTCTGCCCAGGTTAGCAGTTGGCAGGTCAGTCACAGACTAAGGTTTGGAACAGTGACAGTGATAGGAATAATATGTTTTATTCAAAAGGATGAAACAGCAAGTGGGGCCGCCGAAGCTCTCAGCGATTCAGACTTCTTGTCATTTGCTGGGGTTCAATTAAGCTGCAAAGTATCAGGTTGACGTGAGGAGAGAGCAAAAGGGGGAGAGATGGCAGGGAAGCCAAGTATATACCGACACAGCAGATGTGAGAAAGCAAACCCGAAGGAAGGCCACTGAGGATTGAAATTCCCTCATTTTCTCAGTGTAAAAAAAAAAAAAGGTATAGCTTTGTCCTCTCACGTTGCAGGTACACTCTAAAAAAAAAAGGTTCTTTATTGGCATCGATGGTTCGGTGAAGAATCTTTAACACCCATGGAACTTTTCCTTTCAATAAAAGGTTCTTTATACTGGAAAAAAGGTTATTTACATTATTAAAATGTACTTTACACTAAGAAAAAAGTTAATTTTTACACATTTTTACACACCACTCTGTTTATTGGATGACAAAAATTTTTAAATGTTACATTTGTAGATTGGTCTGCCTCAGTGGTCTAACACCACGCTCGTCACTGTCAAAATGAGTGAGATGGCCAATCAAATGAAAGAAGGCGGGGCTAAATGTTCACAGAAGAGGAGTGCGAATTACTAACGATGATAGGAAAAGTCCTGCCCTGCACTGGCGGGATTGGTTACATGTTTGTGATGCTAGGGAAAAGGGATGCTTTCAAACCACGTTTTTGAGACTGTCTATGGTAAACTGCAGTTTAAGGAGAAAATACTAAGCAATGGTGTTGACTGATGAATTTGCACATTGTATTAAAGCATATTAAAAACACATAGACATATGAACACCATTAAAAACTTGATTTTCACCACAAGAGTCAAACAAAAAGGGTTTTTAATAGCGTTAGTTTCAGGTAACAGTAACAACACTAGCCGTGTTTCCATTACAGATTTGCGCAAGCATTAATGGCAAGGAAAGCCCCTTATATTTGGCAGCGGCCACGTATGAGGTGTTTTGAGTGTTTTTCCCTCATATCTGCTTCTTTGTTAAAAAAATCAAACTGAAAACTGGTTAAAATCCAGTATTCACGTAATTCCTTTCTCTTTTATGAGTTTAATAAAGAACGCCGTCTCATCTTCTGTCCAAACACACCGTGCCATCTGTAAAGAGTGATCGACGTTTATGTATGCCAGTTGACCTGTAAATGTGGAAAATCCGTTTCCATTGCAGTTTTGTGAAATATTTCTTTTTTTGAATTGCCTGAAAATCCACCTCACGCGAGCGTAAAAATAATGTATTGCGATATATTGGAGGTTCTGTCAGGACCACTATCGTCAAATATGATAGATAATGCATAGAGTTTGTATTGGCTATGGTTCTGTTCTGGGCAAGAACTTCCTGCGCATCCATGCAGCCTAGCATGGATAAGCGCAGGGAGTGCAGCAATAAACCCCCTAGGGTAAACAGAACAGGACCAACATATGCAGATATCATTAAATGTCATAATTTAACGTACACATATTTTGAGAATTAGTCTGATTAGGGGAATAATAAGGCCAATCCTGACTGAAGAGAGGAGGAGCTGGGGATGGAGGAGGGTAATTTGGTCCTGAGAATGCAATAGCTGCTGATAATACTGAGGAGCTTATATATAGATGCCGTGATAGGCGTCATATTCCTATAGGTAGACGCAAGTCACCTGGGAGTCAGCTGATGCAAGCTTGACTGACGTGACCTGCCAGAACTGACGCTGACGCTAGATTTTTGCGAAATTGACTTGTTTCCATTTTAATTTGTGCAATTTGAAGGGTAATGGAAATGCAGCTACTGATGTGCTTTATCTTGTTTATTACTTATTGACCTATCTTCAAGGCAGGGGCGTTTCCTCCGAGGAGGCAAGGGAAGCAGTGCTGCCGCAAAAAATTGGATGAGAAAATAATCCATATTAGAATAATAAAACAATGCAAATATTACAAAATGTGACATTACAAAGTGTATAAATCACTAGTTTTTAAAAGAAACAATGTCCAACAGTGACACCCGCAGGTGAAGTTACAGTGGGAGACCGCATCTCTTGTGCCTCCTCTGATCCCATAGACATAAAACAGACCCTCTAATGCGAATGGGGGACGAATGGGGGACGAATGGGGGAAATGGGGGAAAAGTCACGAGAGAGGAGGCTATGCCTCCATTGCGCTATGATTAGATATGACTGGTTATGGTTGGATATGATTGGTTCGTGCTAAAAATTAGCGAATCAGTCTGTGATGCCGTTTAATGGGAAGACTAATTAAAAAGTAAGAAAACAACTCAGCCATTTAGATATTACCTCTTTATTTCATGTCAAAATCAAACTTTAAATGACGACTGTATGGATTTTTTTTAGTGAGCAAGAAGCTTGGTGAAATTAAAGGTAGCCTACATCTTTGACTAGTGTTTACCGAGCTTGATAAATTATGAAAATAAGTTGACAATTAAAAATAACAGCTGGACATCAGTTCACAAATAATATTGTTTAAATTGTTAAATTGTGCCTTTAGTTATTATTTTGGAGTAAATGTAAAACATGTGTATATATAAAGACCACCGCACACCACTGCTTCAAGGTAGTTGCTCAAGAAACCCTTGTGAGACGCTGTCTTTAAGAATGCAATTGTGTGATTTTAGCAGCATTTTTACTCCAAATTGGATTAAAAATGCAAAATGATTAATTTTTCAAATTAATTGCTGAGCGTCATGCATCTGTAAATATGCAACCTATAGGTCATTGTCAGAGTTTCATTTCAAGCATAGACTCTTTCTCCAATTCCTCTTCCTCATCCACAGCTTTGGAACGCTTCTCTTTCCCTCCTCGCTGACTGACAGGATCACTTCTTGTCCTACTATCCACTCTCACTTTGTACTTTCGCCAGCTCTCCTCCCCCCCTCTGGAATTGTGTTCTTCGCACTGCGGAACCGAATGGAAATTATTGAATCCGGGGAAGTTTCAATGCATCACAACTATCTCCTCGCACACTCACTCAGGTTCATCTGCATTCCAGCTGTACGTCAATCGCCCCTCCACTTCCATTTATTCTAACGTTAAAGATAAAGTGCTGCCAGCAGGACAGTATTTGCAAAATATCATTTTGTATTCTCTCTTTGTCTCTCTCGCCCTCTGCGAGCCGAAAGTTTCCCCTCAGTGTACGTCTACATTCTCATGAATGGGGAGATGGTTTTTAGCTCCCACAATTGACCTTATCGCTCGGGTCATATGAAAGCTAGATTTTACATTTTTTTGTCAGTAGTCAATAGATAGTCAGCTATGTTAAAATCTTATGGATACAGTATACATACATGTCATATTTTTCCTTGATTGCAAAGCTGAATTTTCAGCAAAATGGTAGTGTATCATGGCTTATGTAAAATATATATATATAATTATTATTATTGATAATGTTTCTTAAGCATCAAATCATCATATTAGAATGCTTTCTGAAGGATCATGTGACACTGAAGACTGGAGTAATGATGCTGAAAATTCAGCTTTGATCACAGGAATAAATTACAGTTATTTTTAATTGTAATAATATTTCACAATATTACTGTCTACTGTATTTTTGATCAAATAAATGCAGTCTTGGTGAGCAGAAGAGACTTTTTTCAAAAACATAAAAAAATCTTAATGATTGACGCCAGAATATATAATGTTTTTTATATACCCAAAGGTATTTCTCAATAGGTTTTGCTTCAGGTTGCAGATTTGGACATCACATTTTACATAACTTTCTTTTATTTTTTTTTGGTTTTGTTTAACTGTTGTGTAGGTGGATGAGGACATATCACAAAGCCTGTTATGGTGCTTTCTGAGTAATATGAGTAGCACATATTCAGCATATAAAGTCTTTCACATGTAGGTCTAGTTTTCTACCATCCATTTAACTCTAACATCTTATTCAAACGTTTTTTTTTTTGTCTTTGCGTCATTACGTCACGTCTGTTTACATGAAGAAGGAGTCCCAGCTAGTAGGCTATATTGCATGTGCATTTATAGCCTTTTCTCTGGAATAATTAAACTTACCATACAATACGCCATCAAAATTAAATGACAAATTAACGTTAGAAATTAGACTGTACAAAAATTGAAATCTATAGGTAACGCTAATACACACTAAATACATGTAGTCACGCAATGCTAATGTTGTTAACATTAACAATTTGAGAATAAAGTATATATAATAATAATAATTTGCATGGTTTGACGTGATCTGAGCTAAGCGTTCGTTAGATTTAAATCACCATTGGTAGCGCGGTTTATTGTAATGCTTTTTTTCTCAGTTGGTCAGAACAAAAGTGGCAGACTTGTTCAGATGACATTTTCTGCTGAAAATCTGCCACACATTCTCCTCAAAACATCCGCGCTGAGGAGCGGTGCCGATGCACAACCCATGTAAAGATAATTCCGCAAATAACTGCAATTGCAGGTTTCGAACAGAGATGGCGACAAAGAGGCAAAACTTGTGGACTGCAGCTTTAAATATGAAAATTAATTTTAAGAGCTGCAGCAGAAGGAAAGATTATCAGTGAATAACAACTTTGTATGGCTTCAGAACACATGGAATATAGTGCACCAATTGTGCTATCACAGTTTTGTCCTTTTTTCAGAGCTTGACAGGCCCAGTCCTGATTGACTTTGATTTGATGTAAAAAGCAGCCTGCAAAACCCATTTTGTAGTCCACAGCGGGAGAAAAAAATGTTTTATGTGACAAAAGGGTGCATAGATGACAGAATTTTCATTTATCTGATGCCCTATTTTAGCTAATTATTTAAGGCCTCATCCAATTGTTGTACTGTGATGTGCTGCATGTCTTATGAGTTTATTGAACTATAACACACGCACAGCTGGATTTGAAAGCAGAGGCTAAGTGAAGCGGCTCCTGTCTAGTTACATGCTGACTGATGCCCCCTGCTGGCAANGATGCCCTATTTTAGCTAATTATTTAAGGCCTCATCCAATTGTTGTACTGTGATGTGCTGCATGTCTTATGAGTTTATTGAACTATAACACACGCACAGCTGGATTTGAAAGCAGAGGCTAAGTGAAGCGGCTCCTGTCTACATGCTGACTGATGCCCCCTGCTGGCAAATAATGATCACTCTCTTCATTAAAAGCTGCACACAGCTAAAAAAACCAACAAAAAAAAATCCTTTCACCTTTATTTTTATAACACTTTATACAATAGAAATAGTTTCAAAGCAGCTTCACAATAATAAACAGGAAAATAACAGAATTAATGATGCTAACTTCAGCAAACATGAGACAAATACACTGCTGTAAAGCATCTCTAGCAATATAATGCCATTATTTAGCTCAGTTCAGTTCAGTGATGATTCAGTTCATTCATTATAAAACAAGTTGAATTCAGCTAAGCAGGTCTACTGAAGACAATAGTGTCATTCAGCTCAATTCAGTTCAAGTTTTGTATTCAAATAACAGTTTATGGTGCAACAACCAAGTGCAACATGTTCCTGGATCAGCATCTTGTTGATCCTGGAACAACATTACAATCAACCAAACAGATTTGAGAGACAATTTTACACTTTACAGTCAAGTTTAGGCTTACAACCATTGGGTTAGGTGCTTCTACCAGTGTTATTCACCTGTCATTTCACTCAAGTTATGGGTAAGGTTAGGTTTAGGGGTCGGGATATAGGGTTAAGACTAAAATTTTAGACGAGATAACAAAATATGTTGATCCACAAACTTGTCTTACTTCTTAAATCACTGTGACCAACAGTTTACATACCTCAAAAATGATTTAGCATATTAATTAAACAAGATTAATGAATGAAAACTGTTAAATAATGAAAACTAAAATGAAATTACACTTAATGCAATAGATAATGCTGAACTTATGTGACATTGTTCTATAATTTGGACAGTCTTTTAACCTCTGAGGCCAAATAATCATTTTAGTGGTGGGGTTTGATGTGTTCAACTAGCTACTTTTAATACTTGATTATTGCATAATAGTTTATCAAACATAGCAGCTTTTTGACACCAAATTGTAGGCATACTCTAAGTGTGGAAAGTACCAGAGTGTTTTTACCACCATGTATTTTCACTATACAGTTATTGGCACAGTCATACAACTACTGATGCGTTCTCCTAGAGTCTTGGCAGTGAACGCCCTGAGAATGAGCATCATTCAGTTTAGTGAAGATTATAGTTAAGAACCGTTTTGCACATAATTATTTACTTTATGTACCAATGCGGAAGTAAGCTGTTTTCTGTGATTGTGCAGAAGAACTGTAAGAATAACAAAATGCAGTATATGTTAAAATTATTTACACTACAAACCGGTGTGTTTATGATTAAGCTAATAAGATAAAGGAACACTATGTAACTGTTTTTTTCTTCTTTTTTTTCCCCCTTCAAAATGAACAAATACATCAATACATCATCAATCCTTCTTCCAAAACATTTTTTGTCTTACCCTGATTCACTATGGTAATTCTATTATAAGTGTTTATATTTTAGCATGGTTTTCACGGCAAATTGCGTACAGGGTCAGTCGCAGCCTAATGTTTAGAGATGCAAAGTCACCAAACCCCCAGTCACTCCCCGGGCGCCACAACAAAAATGGCTGCCCACTGCTCCGGGTGTGTGTGTCCACAGTTTGTAGTGTGTGTGTGTGTTCACTACTCTCTGCTTCTAATGTTTGTGCACTAACTTGGATGGGATAAATGCAGAGGACAAATACAGAGTATGGGTTGCCATACTTGGCCTTCACATGTCACTTTCACTTATATGTCACTCTTGTCTTGTCACATCCGTAAATAGGGAGAAGTTGCTCTGGCTACATAGGTTAGTTGTCACAACGAATGAGAAAAGTTGGCATGGAGCACACTTAATCTCGAACCTACAGGGAATCACCTGCTTTAAAGGGGACCTATTATGGCCCTTTTGACAAGATGTAATATAAGTCTCTGGTGTCCCCAGAATGTGTCTGTGAAGTTTCAGCTCAAAATACCCCACAGATCATTTATTATAGCTTGTCAAATTTGCCCCTATGTTTGTGTCAGCAAAAACACGTTGTTTTTGTGTGTGTCCCTTTAAATGCAAATGAGCTGCTGCTCCCAGCCCGCTTTCCAGAAGAGGGCGGAGCTTTAATAGCTTGTGCTTCGGTTGCTCAACAACAACAAAGCTGGAGAATCTCACGCAGCCAAAATGAGGATTGTCAGTAACGGTGTTCAGCCTTACATTGTTCAAACCGGAGTCGACACTGATGGAGAGACTCAGGAAGAAGTTACAACTTTTAGAATGAAACTGGACGTTTCTGAATGGTTAGTGGATAAATTTAGGTAGTTGCTGTGGAGTTGATTCAACTCATCCACTAGCATGTGCCGTCATGTTAATCTTTTGTGTAAATCCAGCGTTGAATTGACCCTCGTTTGTTAAGCAGTCCGGCGTAAAATGATGGCAACAACACTCTACTACAACAACTCTTCCTCTTCTCTAAAGCAGCCCAACATGGCCAGACCCCCTTTGTTGTGTGTTCGGGGGCGGGGTTTGTCAATTTTAGAAGTAGGGAAAAAGCTTGTTGTAGTCCTTAAACAGTGAATTCTTTAAAAGAAAATATCTCCCTTTGCATTGAACTTTGAGTGTCGTAACTTTGCAGATGTTGTTTATGCTCAAACAGCAACATTACACACTAACTTAAGTTAAAAAAAGTGCAATCATAATCAACCACCCCTTTTAAAAAAAACAGCGAACAGATGAGAGTCTGCTGGAAAAAAAAGAATGTGACAGAGTTTGTAATAAAACAAGAATCAACATTGGCTTGGCTTTTCAGAGATGGCAATGCGGAGATGATGGCCTTTTTATTACTTAACAGATGAGTAAGTTATTTTATTGAAGAGATAAATTGCGATATGTAGCTCTCTAACAGAGTTCGTGGTAAAGCATGGTTTTTGTAGCGCTGTACTGGAATTTATTTTCAAGGAAATACCGTGTCTATTAATGTGTAAAGCTACAGTAACGTCTTCAGCTAGTCAGCTTGAGGTCCTTTCCATCTGAACTGGTTATATCTCTTAAGCCTAGTAGTGAATGTTTTATGAGCAGTAGGATAACCATATTCATCTGCAGAGTCACGCAGAGCCGAAGCACAACCAAAACAATGTTCTTCTGCAAAATGCATGTAGTTTTGTTTTTAACTGCTAGAGGGCCAAAAGTTACAGTTACAATTTTTTAATATGATAACAAATAACAGTTTGCAATATCAAGCAGCATAACGGACAGTTTTTGTACAGCTAAACTGGAAGCGAATGAAACTGGAAGCCTCGGCACAATCAAGTTACAATGGCCCCGCCAAGTTTTATGTTAAGAATAAGGTGAATATATTTCCAAAGAGACGTATGGAAATGTGTGAAGCCTAAAACATACTTTACATTATGCACGTTATGCACAAGCTCAATTCAGTGACCTTGCATTCCAGATTTTTTTTCTTAGTCTAAATCATTTAAATGTGATCTTCGTATAACACATCAAACCAATTGAAATCTTTTACTTAGACAATAAAAAACAACCTAACCCAACCTGAATTGAAATAATGCTTCAGCTCTCAATGACACATCAATATTGTAGATGTAGTTTCATTACAGGTACTGCAGAATGAAAGCCGTTTAAACTACTTTCTGACAGACGGGTGAAATAATCTCAAGCACAAATAGTTCATTCTCACTTTAATATAGTTTCACTTCACAGAGGGTCACTGAATAATTTTGAAAGATGAAAACGCACACACATGCATGGAAAAATACACATTCAGTGATAAATATGTAAAGGTTTGCATTCCCCCACTTTTTTATTTGGTTAATGCATGAATGTCATGTATTTCCCTCTGCTTTTTCAGAGATCTGAATAGTATGTCATAATCAATTCTTCTGAAAGCACAACAACATTATAGATTTATTTTACACAAGTTGCAAAATGCATTATTAAGTTGTGTTCCAGCAAAGACAAGAAATATGCCAGGCAGGCAAAAACAGACTCATGAAGCCAAACGCGTGTGGCATCCAAAGCGACGGTCTCTGTCCAAGATGGATAGAATAATATTCTAATGGAAATGTTAATATCAAATCAAAGACGTTCAGAGATGCGGACATAACATATAGTGCCATTCAGTGAGGGAAAATTGCTAGGAAACTCTAGTTTACAAAGCTGCTCATGTAGAAGTCTGACTATTAGGCTTCCCCCCTCACTGTTCTGTGTTTTTCTGTCAATATGGGGTGCTGTGTGCACATTAATGAGGAAAAAAAATGAACTTAAATGATTTTAGCAAATGGCTGCATATAACAAAGAGTGAAAAATTTAAGGGGGTCTGAATACTTTCCGTACCCACTGTATAACAGAATGTCTAAAGTGGACCATCGAAATATAGTGTAACCGAACAAACATGCTGTGACACATGCTGCCAGTGATAAAGAATGTAGAGGCATTTTCTCGTGACTCACATCAAGGCATCAGGGAGCTTCTTGTGCCGATTTGACCTCCACATGAAAAACGTTGCCACGGATGGGTGATTTTACGAGGTTGCTGTGTAGCAAGAAAGCGGGAAGTGTACATGGTAGATTGTGAAAATGGTGAAAGCTGACTTGCGTTACATAAAAATAATAAAAGCTGTTCTGTTCGGCAAGTATTTGCAGAGACAGGTGTACAACATGGTAAAGTATCCTTGATATGTACACTTGATAAACGTACATGTGCAGAATGAATTCTATAGCATCGCATACTCTGTAATTTAGTTGCTATGAGACATCTTTGAAAACTGAACATTTGCAAAACAAATGGTAGCATTGTCATTATGTTTCTAAAGGCCAGTTCACATTCCCACAACAAACTGACGAAGTTGGCAACTTTTTTTTAGATTTTTGCACCATTGAATGATGTGAATGGGGTGGTTTTTTGAAAGGTCATCAGCAAATTAATAAAAATAAGTTTTAATAATAATATATAATATTTAATAATAATAATTACAGACCCTTTTGTCAGG
>RJVU01007700.1:1406381-1430996 GCA_003731715.1 Anabarilius grahami | reverse complement strand
GAACAGGTCACCGTGCGGCCGGCCTCTCTAGGCCCGGCCGCAAGGCTGGTAGGCCCCCGGCCTACAACACCCAGCCATGTGCTCTTCACCCAACAGACTGCAACCACTTCAGAGATAACCTCAAGATTTATCCTCAACCTGCAGATCCGACGCTCCTCAGCCTAAAGGCATCTTGCAAGTATCGTACATTTTAATGCTAAACAGCGATTTAGTATTGATTTGTAAGACTCACCTTTGCTATTGCTAAAAGAAACTGATGAGTCCTTTCCAGAGTGTCTTTGATTTTACTATAGCTCTATGTAACAGTACCTCTTCCGGTTCAACTCTATCATTACTCATTCTGACCTACATATGTGTGTGACCCTTTTGTGTATGTTATGTTATGTTATGTGTTTGCTAGTTTAGTTATGTGTTTGTGAGTTAGTTAATAAAGATTGTGCACAATACATGTTTGGTTCTGACTCCGTCTGCTAATGAATTGCCTCTTAAGTGATATAGACCCGAACCTATGCTCTAAGTAGCACGGTGCGTTAAGAAGGTTATTTTTCCATAACCTGGAAATGAACATTTCTTAGAATTATTAAACAATCAACACTGTGTTCCCTGGACAACAGGTTAATTGATTGTAATATTAAGATTAATGTAGCTATATCCAGTAAATCTGATTAACCGATTTACATATTCATAATTAATCATAATTGATAAATCATATTGAGTTATGAATAATTATTAATATTTCCCCTCTTGAGTTAAATCGCTACAATTAATATACATTTTAGCTTGTCAACAATCGGAAGCATTTTTGAGGAGTGTGCATGTGCATAAATGTGTTCAGGAACCCCGGAGCTGGGCATTTCGTTTTCATGGGGGGCACACATTTCTATGATCCGAGAAACAGATTAAAACAATAACATCCCGTATTATAACTGAAATAGACCAAGTTCTACACTGGGGTCACCTGTCGCGCCGGCAATACCACCTCGGTTTTTTTCTTAACAGTGCGAAAGAGACTCAAAATACTCTGCCAGTTTTGGACATAAAAATAAGAGTTATATATTATTAAAATCTGTGGAATGTCTTCTTTTATTTGTGTACACTCACAGAAAAAACAAAACGTTGTGCTTTTTGCAAAATAAAGAAAATTGGTCATTCATCTTAGTTCATCGCAATCTCAAGCAGTTCTGTTACAATAAATGAAGCTGACTGCGCAATGAATCTCTTATTGTTTCTTATAATGAGAGGAAATTTGCAAGCGTGCAAAACTCATAATCCACTCATCACTTAAAACGCAGATGCTAACTTAAACACCTCTGATTGGTCATTGCATTCAAGAAATCAACAGATACGTTTGTGATTTGCTACATTACTCAACGCTGCAAAACACATTGTAAACAAGATGGAATACGAATGGCCAAATCCACAGAAATAAGGTTTTTGCTCTCAATCGTAAATTTGCTGAATGACCATATGATTGGGGGGCACTGCCCCCCCCTTGGCGACGGGCCTGCCCCGGAGTATGGCGTAAGTGGGGACCTGTGATGAATCAAACATCAAATAAAGCAAAACGATGGAACAAAAACAGTGAAGTAGTCCTCAGTTTGTTACAGCAGCATGTCAGAAAAATTGTTACATGGAGAAAGCTGCTGAATGAACCGCATACGGCTAAAGTGTGCGCCAAATACTGCATGTTAATGTGATTAAAAAAATGATCAGATTTCTATTGTTTGCGTAAATGAACTATAATAATATTAAATACATTAATTGCTATCTCAAATTGATTAATTAGCAGAAGTTTACTATATGAACTATTACTATAGTTTGTTAGCAGAAGATTACCTCCAACAAGTCATTAACAACAATTCTATTTTGTTGAACTAACATGGTTCAAACGACAGAGGTGTGACCGGTTTAGGGAAACAGTTGTAACTAGCTAGTTAGTTTTTACGACAATGCATCGTTCCATGGTGGTTAAGCAGTGAGTTATTTTGTTGTACAAGAAATAGGCGTAGAAGAGATGTGCTGCAACACTGTCAAAGATGTGAAAAAATATTGTTTTATGAACATTCAAGCATGAAAACTTATTCTAGTAGAGCCCAAAATCAAGACTTTGAAAAAGGGCATTATATGGCCTCTTTAAAAAAATGAGTAGGTGCAGTATATACAGCCTTTGAGCTGCAGTGTGATTGATTGAGTGTATCTGTTGTTTTGTGAGAGAAGGAAGGTGGCCAGTTAAAGTTTGTGGCAGATTTTGGTCTAGTCACAGAGGTAGTAGTTACTGTCCAATCACCAGTCTGCACACGTTCAGTCTCTCTTGCGTTCAGGGTGAGATCAGCCCGAGTCAGGTCCTCATTAATGGAACACCTGATCACAGAGGACTTCCACAGTCTTTGTCTTTCACAAACACACTTTCTCTCAGTTTCTTTCTGTCTCATCATCACGCACATAATTGTATCATCAAGTCATTGTAGATACAAAAGCTATAGATAGGCTAGTCTGTGTATTTTAGTTTTGAGGTTGTCTATAGTGTGCTCAAATGGGTAACACTTAACTTTCAGGGTTGTGCGCCATTCATTATTGAACTGAGAATGCATTTTAAATTCTAAATGAATTCCTGGGCAGCATTAGGAAGGAGAAGGTATAAGAATTTAAATTCAGAAAAAGATATACAAATACACTACTGATCAAAAGTTTGGAATAATTATAATTTTATTGATGTTTTTAAAGACTCTTCTGCTCACCAAGTCTGCATTTATTTGATCAAAAATATAGTAAAAACAGTAATATTATGAAATATTATTACAATTTAAAATAACTGTTTTCTATTTGAATATATTTTAAATGAAATTTATTCCTGTGATGAAAAGCTGAATTTTCAGCATCATTTCTCCAATCTTTAGTATCACATATAGATATGCCTAGATGTTTGTAATGTTACCTACATAAATGTGTATTTAGTTTACATATTTCAACATATTAAATACATTGTTGTGTTTCATTGTGGATGAACACTTCAATTCAAATTCACAGAATTTTTTATCACCCTGATGCATACATGCGTATAATTATTAAGAAAATTGCTTATGATTGCCATTCTATTAAATTCATTTTGGCTTTAATGCACGAATGTATTCCTTTTACAAAAAGAAAACAGTTTATTACTTTATGCTGCATCAGCAAATTCGTCAAACTTCGATTAAATGACCAGAATTTGTGTTATATAACTATATATAAAGCATGTCATGAACAGTTTTTGTCTTGTATGAAACATCTGTCCATGTTTGTTTGGCCCTGTGGATGTGGATTTGCCACACATAAATAAATTCACACTGCTTCATGTTGATTATTGTCACTTCCATGCCTCCAAACTGCTGGTGTAGGAAATCGATAAACATCCCAATTTGTTTAGCCTTAATTAAGTTCTCATTGATCTTTCCCTATGACAGAACACATGCAGAGCGTCCACACTAACTGTATGGCAGCAAAACACACAGAAACCTCAACATGTCCATCCACAAATCTAACCTACCTGACAGTTAATCAAGACAATTCATTCATTACTCGTCAGAAATGCATTTTATGTAAGACTCGGATGGGCTTGATTAACATCGCTGTGGCTACACACAGTAGAAGTGCAATTTGCAATTATTGCTTGTTGTTTTTGTAAAGGCTCTGTTTTAAAACTTAGTGAGTCGACTAGTCTACTGCATAGATAGGCAGCTGATGTGCTGATGTTTGATGTATACTGTTGTTATATGGGCTAAAGTGTACTGCCGAATGTATATTTGTGATTACACATTTGCAATAATGCAGTTGCAATTTAGTACATTTAAAATATATCAACTTCAAATGTAATATTGAACTAGATAAAAAAATTTGTTGAGACAAACTTTGAAGTTGGCTTGAGAAAGCCTGACCAAAAAGTTTGAAGAATTTTTTAAAAGCTTTGGTTTTCAAAGGTTTTCATTTAAAAATGGTTTGAAGTTTAAAGTAGTTTTAAAGCTTAAAGTTTGATGGTTTTGAAGGCAATATAGACAACAAAAAAAAACAGGTAAAATACATTTGGCAAAATACATGGGCATATGACTGCCTCCAGAGCAAGACGTCGACAAATAGTCATACATCAGCGCACCATAGGCATTCAGTCGCTTAACAGCTGACTTTTTCCCACTGTGGATGTAAGCGTCACATCGTGTCAAAAGCAAATAGAACCTATTGTAATCACTGACGCTGTCTACACTGGATACAGTATACTAGGGTTGTCAAAAGTACTGACTTCGCTACCATTTTTTAAGAAATTAAAAAAATGTGCCGATACTGGCATTTCCCTCTAGCATTTTGAGTTCTGTTGAGCGGATTCTTAAACACCTCTGATTGGCCATTGTGTTCACACGCTCAACAGATATGTCTGTGATTGGCTACAATGATCAACGCTTCAAAAACATGTTGTAAATAGACATCTTTGAATGTGAATTTGTCTGAATTTTTTTTTTTTTTTCAAGATTTCTTCTTTCTATAGATATCNTATATCGTTACCGTGAATTCTTTTGGCCACGATAACAGTGGTGTGAAAAATATGATATCGCGACAGCCCTACGGATGGATACTAGTGTCAGGAACAAGTGGATGGTTTATTTTGATAGGTTTATATAAGCAGCAAATACAGTTTTTAAAAATATGCTTTTAAGATTAGAAATAGCTACACTACAGGTACACATTCAGTACAATTAAGCACTTCTTTTTCAGGGATATTACTCTTGATATTACACTACTTAGTTTAGTGTATATTATTGGCGTGCTCTACAGTAATGCGAATGCCAAGCATTTTTGAAATATGTTGCATTGCATTGCAGTAGCACTGCTGTACTGAAACCATTAAAGAACATTAATGCATGAATGCTTTAATATGAAAACCAGCCCAGTGGAAAGGAGAAGAAAAAAAAACTTAAGATTTAATCAGTTACTTTCCCTTCAGCATGCAAAAAGACCCCAAGGAGGCAGAACTATTTCCATATGCAGCCTCCATTTATATTCTAACTACAGATGTGGAGTCGATTTAATACATTTCTGCCCTGTGTTTTTGTACTTCTGTCAGTCTATATTGCACATTTCAGATCTTCAGAGCTGGGAAAAACAGAGCTGTCTGACTGACTGTTTCTGTCGCTTTGTCATTCAGCCTTTCCTTCTTTTTTTTTCAAAGTTTCTCATATGTACCAGCAAGGTCATGGGTGTAATTTTTCTGTTTTAAAATACTTTCAACTTTCTCAGTCTTATTATGCAGAGACAACCAAGAATGTATATTAAACCTGGAGATAGTTATCTATTAGCATTTACATTAATCTCAATGGAAATCACTTGGCTGGTGGATAGACTCCCAGAAGTCCTTGCTGTTGTNCTAGGAGTATGGCGGCCTCTAAAGCTCTGCTCCTCGGAGCATCTTTGCAAGATGTTTGTGATGCGGCAGGCTGGTCCTCACCGCATACATTCATGAGGTTTTATGACCTTGATCTGAGCTCCACTCCTGGGGCCAGGGTTCTGTCTGGTGCTGACGAGTCACACTAGACAGGCATTGGTCATTATGGCGGCGTGGGTATTAACGTTCCCACAGCGTCAATTTCTCGACGCAACGCGAGTTCCCTTGTTGCGTCGTTCTGCCATACTTCCTGCATGCTTGTCAAGCGACTACTTCAGACACTTTGAAGCTAGCGCTGCTTTGTTTGAGCGTGCTTTATAGTTTCCTGGTCGTGACGTCACCCGCCTCTGACGTCTCGTCACTCCATTGGACGGATTTCACATGTGCTTCATGACGACATTACGCGTTGCGTTCCCACAGAGTCAATTTCTCGACGCAACGTCTCGTTCCCTCTTCAGGGAACTAAGGTTACAGTCGTAACCGAGACGTTACTTACACACAGCTTTTGAGAATTAGCGTGCTTGTCTTGTGAATAAATGTATATATTTGGTGTTATATCGCTCATAAATGTACAGTAGGACTGCAATGTTTGTGAAATGTGTTTTACTGAGCGGGAAAAAAAGATTGTGAATCGCTCTATTAGCTGCAGATTATTGGTCACTACAGTGCACATAAAACCACATTTAAGATTAGATTTGAATCTGTTCATTATAAACGGATTTATTGGACATACATAGCTGTGTAATTTAATTATTGAAATCTGGAAGCCATAGAAAGAATAATTTTTTTTTTTTTAATTCAAATCTTTAGCCTATATTTTGTTTACCTTCATTCATTAAAATATCATAGGCATACACAGCAGTCATAAATCATTACAATTCAAGTCTAATTTATTTAAAACATACATAGCCATAGAGAGAATACATCTTTTTTTTTTTTTCTTCATTGAACACAATACAGTGTAATACAATATTTAGAATTAAATTATAAATTTTATCTTTATTCATTAAAATGCATCAGCATCATAGGCACACATGTTAGTCATTACAATTCACAATATTACACAACGCCTATTATTAAATACTGCTACACATTTGCTGGTGGTAATGCCATAAACGAGTCCTACCTGTCCCTACTCTGCCATCTCTTATAAAATAAAATTTTTCTCATAGTAAAACCTACATATAGTTCCCAGCAAAAGTATTTTTTAGCATAAACATGTTAAGCATTAGCGGACAGGCAGTCGATTCAATAAATGATGAGCTATTTCCTCACAAAAGCGTTTTATTCAGCGTAGTAAAGCCTCTCCTCCATTGACATCCATTAAAAAAAGCCCTCTGGTCTCTTTCCCTTCATACCAGTGTTAGTGTTAAGTTTATCCAAAAGTTAAGTTAAATTAGCTTAAGTGATCCAACTCTGTCATGTCCTCTATAAGCATGCAATGAACATGACACTGATCGAATGCGTGTTTATTCTTGAAATTTTATTTAGATTTTTTTTTTTTTTATTTAACACGTTTTTTTTCTTGAAACACAATGACTTCATTCTCTAAATGTAAAGATTTTATTCTCAACATTGTATTTTGACTTTTTTTCTCGAAAAACTTTGAGTTTAATCTCGCATTATAATGACTTTAATCTCAAGATGGTTTTATTTTTTTATTATTGCTTGGCCCTAATCGTCTTCCTTAGAAATGTTTGCATCACTGAATCATTTTTTTTTTTAAATATATATTTGTTAATTTTTTTTATAAGTGTTTATTTTATTTCAAGTATTTTTTTAATGGTTTTAGTTTTGGTTAACTATAAAAACCCTGTTTTGAATAGCCCCAATGGAAAAACACATATTTTGCCCAAACAATGGTTTAGTTACAGCATCTACCAATAGGGGACTAATGAAAGTGAAAAGTGTGAAAGTGAAGTGACATGTGGCCAAGTATGGTGACCCATACTCAGAATTTGTGCTCTGCATTTAACCCATCCAAGTGCACACACACAGCAGTGAACACACACACACCGTGAACACACACCCGGAGCAGTGGGCAGCCATTGCTGCGGCGCCCGGGGAGCAGTTGGGGGTACGGTGCCTTGCTCAAGGGTCTCACCTCAGTCGTGGTATTGAGGGTGGGGAGAGCGCTGGACATTCACTCCCTTCACCGACAATCCCTGCCGGACCTGAGACTCGAACCCATGACCTTTGGGTTACAAGTCCGACTCTCTATCCATTAGGCCACGACTGCCCCGTAGATGAGTTAAGCTAACCAGCCAAACCTCATCCTAGTCACTTGTGTGCTGATTCCCAAAAACTGTAGCACAGCAATACATATGTTGCTTAGGGTTCCCGCAATCATAAAAAACTGGAACCTCAGAAAATAACTCATCTACATTTCAATAGTAAATAATTTTTAATTTTTGAAAATAATAAATAATATATTTTACGTTCAGCTCAGAAGTTTCATTGCAAAACTCTCTAGAAAATCAAATTATTATTATCGTTACTATTTATCTTTAACTAGCAATTTAGAGTGACTGGAAAAATCATGCTAAAGTCGTTCTAAATCAATTGGTAAAAAGTCGATGAGAATTCACTCCATGCACTCTAAAAAATGCTGGGTTAAAAAAACCCAAGCTGGGTAAAATATGGACAAACCCAGCAGGTTGGGTTAAAAGGCACCTATTATGCCCTCTTTCACATGATGTAATATAAGTCTCTGGTCTGGTCAAGTTTCAGCTTAAAATACCCCACAAATTTGCCCCTATTTGGGGGTGAGCAAAAACACGCCTTTTACTATATTACTATATTGCTGGCTAAAAAAATAAATCCAAAATTGGTTGAAAAAAATGGCTGGGTGAAAACAACCCAATCCCTGGTTTTGTCCATATTTAACCCAGCAGTATTTAGAGTGTGATCATGGGTTTACCTTGTTCGTCTTTTGCAGGGTTTGCTGTGGCTGTTGTGTCTCTGTTCTCCCCGTCAGGCAGTGGTGAGAGACTCACATAATGCCTGCAGTAACCAGGTGGGGGTGGTGTAGTCCAGATGTTGAGTAATTCTTCACTGTTTCAGTTTGTTCCAACCTAAGGCATCATCTGTAACTAACAGAGAAATACAGTGGTTCCAATAAGTATTTGAACAATAAAATAACATTTAAAAAGTCTGAAAATATCATTCATTGGATACAAAATATCAAAACAAGTGTCATTTATTTAAATGAAACAGCACAAAAACACTTTTCAAGCAAAATGTTTTTTCTTTTAAAGAAAATACATCTAGCGTTGAAAATGAAGACTGTGTTCGTGGAGTATTAGTATACAATGTTCATGGTCAATGTGATGTACACCTGTGTGACTTTGAGGAGAACTGACTTCATACATCCACTAAAAATCACCAAAACACCACTTTGTTAAAAGACATTTTACAAAAAGTGAAGTCAGTGAAAAGATCTTGCAGCGTTTCAACACAGATCTCACTTGCTTTGATATTTTGTGATCTAATGAAATGACATGCAGGCATTTTTAAGTGTCCAAATAATTTGTGGGTCTATTATATATTGTATATATGTATTGTCTTTAGGTGTAGATGAATTTCATAACATAGAGTCCAAGAATTATGCATTTATTCTGAAATATAAAATACTGTGCTCATGAACTAACTTAAACTGTTCTGCGCTGTAGTATTGAGTGAACATGCTGTCAGTTCCTCTTTTCCTTTACAGCACCACAAATGTTTTAATAATTTACACCATTTGGAAGGTTTGTGTTGCTGCATGGAAAGCAGTACGAATCATAGGCGTCCTAAGAGGATGGAGTGTTCCGTCTGGCCGAGCCAGAACGCCTGCTTTTGAAACCGGAGAGACAGACGTTCTGGACGGAGTATCTAGGCTACAGGTTCATGGGATACAACAAATAACAAAAGCTATGAAATGTTAACTGATGTGATGGACCCTCTGTGCTTTAACTTTCTATTTAAAACAGATTCCATGGTTTAGATGATCCCAGTCTCCATCTGTGATGCATGAGACCAGAGACCAGGCCTTAACAAAGAACTTAGTGCACTAAAGTTCAGAACAGCATACTATTCGTATTTCTACACCAAGCACAGTATCACTCTTAAAAAATAAAGGTTCTTTATTGGAATCGATAGTTCCATGAAGAACCTTTAACATTCATTCATTGCACAAAAGTTTCTTTATAGTGGAAAAAGGCTTTTCAGTTGATTAAAATGTTCTTAACACTAAGAAAACAAAATATGGTTCTTTTAAGAACTGTTCACTGAAAGGTTCTTTGGGGAGCCAAAAATGGTTCTTCTGTGGAATCACTGCAAAACCGCTCATTTGGAAGTTTTTTAAGAGTATAGTTTAGATTCATATACTGTGAATTTTCTGTATGCAATCTTGCATTTGTTAAAATGTGTAGTATACATTCAGAGTACACTAGCTACACCATCCCTGCATCCCAGTTTGCCTACTTATACAATGCCCTAAAAGTATATAAGCCTATGCTGCATCCCAATTCGCCTACTTTTACTATGCCCTAAAAGTATGTACTGTTTTTGTGAAGAAAGAGTACATACTTGGAATGATTAAGTGAAGTGAAGTGACATGTGGCCAAGTATGGTGACCCATACTCGGAATTTGTGCTCTGCATTTAACCCATCCAAGTGCACACACACAGCAGTGAACACACACACCGTGAACACACACCCGGAGCAGTTGCCATTGCTGCGGCACCCGGGGAGCAGTTGGGGGTACGGTGCCTTGCTCAAGGGTCTCACCTCAGTCATGGTATTGAGGGTGGTGAGAGCGCTGGACATTCACTCCCCTCACCGACAATCCCTGCCGGACCTGAGATTCGAACCCATGACCTTTTGGTTACGCTCTATCCATTAGGCCACGACTGCCCGCGACTTACTTTTGAGTGTGTAGCAGAAGAGTATGCAAGCTTTGAGACATACTACTTTGTTATAATTGCGTCTTTAACAGACGTTCTGTCTCTTAGTTACGCAACCTGTAACTGTTTAAACTGCCCTGCCAATCATCTTGTCACAGTTAAAATCCTCCACATACAATAAAATTTAATTTCCTACCGTTTTAGAGAGAAATGTAGTCGCACGTTTATCTGCCAGTCATGGGTCTTTCGTGTGGAGAACTCGCCTCATCTTTGCATAATGATGCATTTAAAAGTTGATGACCAAATGCTAAGTTATAAAAGTTCACAATGCTTTTGCAGATAAAATATAACGTGGATAACATTTAATAAATATATTTTCGTCAGATTAGATACTGATTATTAATAACTCAAACCCCTTTATCTTAACCGCTCTGCTTAACCGTCGGTCTCGCACATGGCACATCCGTCATGTTTGTAGTTTTTTTTAACACTTCTTATTCGTATTTGTAGTTCTAATCGAATCCTTGTTCACAGCGCAATGTGTTATGGGCAATATTAGCCGTTAAGAGTGTGCACGGATCTGCACTTCGGATTCTAACAGGAAAAAGTAGACCATCCGGGTATCTTTGGAATACTCATTTCAACATACTACGATTTAGGACACACTAATTCTAATTTGGAATACTACTTTTTAGTGTGTAGCAAAAGAGTAGGCGAGCTTTGGCACATACTACATCATAATTGCGTCTTTATCGGACCGCTCTGTTAGCATCCTGTCACCAATTAGACTGCCTTGTCAATCATCTCGTAACAGTTTACAAGTTCCTACCGTATTGGAGGGAAATGTAGTCACACCTTGATTTGCCAATTGTGGGACTTTCATGCGAAGACTTTCCTTGTGTGTTTGCATAATGATGCGTTTAAAAGTTAATGACCAAACGTATCTTCATAAAAGTTCACAATGTCGTTGCAGTTTAAATAAAATGTGGATAACATTGAATATTGAACAATGAATTTTTTTCATCAAGTTAGTGATTATTAGTCACTCAAACCCCTTTATCTGAACCTCTCTACTTAACCATCGGTCTCGCACATCTGCCATGTTTGTAGTTTTTTAACACTTTTTTTGTTGTTGTTGTTCTAATTGAATCCTCATATTATTATTAGTATTAGCCATTTGAGTGGATCTGCCCTTTAAAATCTAACCGGAAATAGTAGACTATTCACGTTCCTTTGGGATACTCATTTTAGCATATGATTTAGGACACACTAATTCTATAAGTTCAACAACTTTTTAGGACGGTTGTATGCGAACTGGGATGTAATAGCAGATGTTATTCCTGCAGATTTCCACTTATAGTAGATCACAGGTGTGCATTTTTTTTTTTTTTATCAGATTACCACGCTGTCATGATTTTGGACTTCTATGTTGATATTCTGTTCTGTTCCTTTAGTTCCTATTGTCCTGCTCTTTTTAGTTCCTGTTTCCTTGGTTACTGATTATCTCATTTGTTTCTATGGTTACATATAATTATCACCTGTCAGTCATTCTGTTCAGTCCCTTGTCTGTTCTCGTAGATGATTCATGTGGTATGTGTTGGATTGTTTTGCTCCAGAAATCTCATGCATGTTTGTTTTGTTTATTAATAAAGACTCTTTATTTTGGATTCTCCTTCATCCACTGTTGCACAGGCAACATGGTCCTATACTGCTAATGACATGTCTATGATATGTAATAAGTTGTTTCTCAGATGTATTACCCAAACATTGGTGTACCGCAGGATTTTTTTGAGGTCAAGAATAAATTCTGCTTATTCCAGGGTTCCTGCAGTGTAATCTCCTTAGATTCCTGTACTTTTGTTATCTAAATATTTTAATTATTTGTGTCCACGCAGATGTGTGAAAAGGTTTCTGAAGTTACTCTTGTGCAACACACAAGTTTTGACAAAAGGATTAGACATAAATTTATGTGTGTTTGAGTTGTGGTTTCTTCTCCTCTTATTGGGAAAATATTCCATTGTTTAAAAAATTCTTTGGACCATTTCTTACAATTTAGACCCAAAATCCATCAATGATGAACATAAAGATCACTGGAGATGAAAACATTCACAGATTTGAGTATTTTGGTTTCTTTACACATATTTGGACGAAGCCTTTTTTAAAATGTAAATCACATTTGAAAAGTACAATTGTAAGTAGCTTATTTGTTTATTTATAATAATTTTATTTATTATAGTAAATTAGTTTATTAACATTAATTCATGCTCATTTTAATGAAAAAAAAATATTGTATTGTGTCACAATAATAAAAGTTTGTGGTTAACGTGCTTAATTGTCATAAAAAAATAATGTCACAATGCAAACATGGTTCTACCAAAGATGCTTTATTTTCTTTGTGAAAATATAATTTATTTTGATTAAATTTAGATGTCTTTTTTTTTTAGAAATTAAAAAAAAATTATGTCATAGTCTCGCCACTGTCCATGTTAATAGCTCTGGATCTAATTAAAAAGGAAAAAGCAGGATTAAGACAGGAGATGTATATGAGTCTGTTGGTCAAGGGCATTTCTTGCTGCAGTGCCTCAAATGGCTTGTCAGCTGCAGCAATTCCATGCTGTTCCATAATTCACGGATGATGTCCGGATGAATCCCAGCATGATGGAATGGTAGCTCTAGACACATGTGAATGGAAAAGAAAAATATCCCATGCTAGCAGGGTGAGTTGTTTAAGCAGCGGATCGGTCTCAAATCTGCGATCACCAGAGGCGCTGCATGCTTGTCTGCCATCGTGTAATGAGATACTATTACCTGCAGGGCCCGGTTTACAAGCATCTGACTCAGATTTGAGACACCTGGTAATAATAATTTCAGGTCGGAGAAGCGTGAGGGTAGTTACGGCACTCAGAACGACGTCAAGTTTTTATTAAACCATGTTCTCACCAGACATTTGTCATGGAAGATAAAAGCCTTTGCCTCCTGGGTACCACGGTGCGTGGAGCTGCTTTGCCATCACATGAGCGTATGCCTCATAAATCATCGTTTTGTCCCACTATGGCACTGTCTGATACTTTTGCTTGAGTTTTTTTGTGTCTTGTAAGCATCAACCAAGAAGTGGATGTTTTTATGACATAGTGGTATTTGCTAATCAAGAAATTAATACTTTTATTCAGCAAGGTGCGCGTCTCGTCATATCCATAAATAGAGAAATTGGATTCCTACTTCCCACTTCTGAAGTCGTGATTACGAGCTTGTCGCATTCAAGTGCTTTGCTGATGGAAAGAACAAGAATCATGGAGGACATCAGGTTTGTTCTTTCCTATTTATTGGGAAAATCTTATTAAATCTTATAAAATAATACAGCAGCAGCCGTTCTCCCCTCCGCCATTTTAAAAGTTTATTGCCCGCCCAACTCGGGAACTTGAGTAACAAAATTATCCCCAAACTTCTTAGTTGTAAATATGAATTGAGAGGGCACTCATGTCCAATTTTTAACTAGGAAACTCGATGAAGGCAGTATTTATCTCAAAACACCAAACAGAGGAGAGTCTACTAGCAAAAAAAGTAAAATGCGACAGAACTCGTAATAAAACAAGAATCAACATTGGCTTGGCTTTTCGGAGATGGTGAGAACTGAGGGTTTTGAAATGTTACGATGCGGAAATTATGCCGTTTTTATTACTCAACAGGTGTAGGGTTGTGAAGGGTCATTTCATCATGGTTGTTGTAGCGCTGTGCTGGAATTTATTTTCAAGGAAGTATTGTGTCTAAAGCTACAGTAACATCTTCAGCTAGTCAGCTTCAGATCCTTTCCATCTGAACTGGTCACATCTCTTAAGCCTACACTCTAAAAATAATGTGTTTGCTCAACAAAATAAGTTTGTATCCATTTTTTTGAGTTATGATAACTTTGAGTGAATGTATGTTTAACCAACAAGCTACTCTGAGTTGGAGGAACTTAATAATTTGTAGCATAAACACAAATTTTTGTTGTTTACTCAAAAAAATTAAAACGCAACTACCAGAGTTGTAGGCCCTAGAACCAATTAATCTTATCTATTTTAGTTCAAATCAACAGCTATCATACACAGCAAAATCCCCAGAGTTTAATCAACTCTGGTCATAGTAGATATGATCATATAGTGGTAAAGTAACACTGAAGCAGAGTTAAAGTTAATGAGATAATTAAGTGATTAAGTGATGATTGAGCATTAGTGATGAACACCTGCTGTTAACAAGCATAATCACTGAAGAGAAACACAAGAACTTCTGACTTCCAATCAGATCTTGAGAGATTTAATGTCTTTTATCTTCAGTTGAGTTCATCTTAGGCTGTGCTAAGATGAACTCAACTGAAGATAAAAGACATTAAATCTCTCAAGATCTGATTAAACAACTCCACAAACAGCAAATTATTTCATTAACTTTAACTCTGCTTCAGTGTTATTTTAACTTTATGTAGAGAGGGACAATATTGTTTATTTAGTTGATTTAACTCTCGGGATTTTGCTGTTTAGCATGTATATTTAATGAACAAGTAAGATATTACTTGTCACTGACATTAGCGCATGTCATTGCTTATAGAGTCAATGTAGTGTTTACCTTCATGTATCTACTCTTCAGCACAATGGTAACCACAAAAACTACAACATTACAGAAACTCTTTTAAATGTCAAAAATAACAGCATTAAACACTAACAGGTCTTTCCCTTCACTAAAAACAAATTAATTAACAATTTCAACATTTATTCTCCTTATCCAGTCCTATGCAAAGCATGCTGGGATCTAGATATCCACTGCCTAATTTCCGAACTTATCCAGACAATTCCATTAAGTTACTACAACGTTTTTTTTTTTTTTTAAGCCAATTAACGCATAAATTAGAGTTTAAATTACAGACAATATTAAGTTGATGTAATGATCAACATTATATCAACAGAACTCTACAAAATAATGTTTGCAATTTAAAAGGTTTAATTAAAACAATAAATCAGAATTTTTAACTTGCAACCATGCATTTATTTAAGTTGTGGTAACAGGTCTCCTGAATTAGGTTAGTATTGAATGTTTTACACAGAGTCTTCCACAAAATGCACGTTTTTTTTACACTAGAGGGCCAAAAGTTACATAGTGTACCTTTAAATATAATTATATTGCATATCGTATAATTAAAACATATAATATTTATGTGATTTTTTGTATACTCGATGCATGATTCTTCTGTGCAAATGAATTTTGTGACGGGATTAGAACTATTGTGCTTTCTAGATATATTGTCTGTTTTTGAATATACCTCAGCCTTTCTGAGCCATAAATAAGACCGTCAGTTTGTGGAAACAACCGGCATTCTTGAAGGCCTGTGTCTGCTTTTGGCAGGAAGCTTCCCCAAGAGTGAACTTACACATTTGGGTGCTGCACACTAATAATGTCAGAGAGATATATGGAGTAATAGACAGAAAATGACAAGCACACCTGACAGTATCGTAAGTACTGCACTGCTGTGCTTTCATGGAAGAACATTACGTTTTGCCAGTGTAAACTGATATTTGAATATTAAAGCATAATAAAAATGTCTTTGTGCAGGGGGTGGGAAACTCTGACTGGTTTTTAGTAGGTGTCGTCTTAGTGATTTAGAAGCATCTGTATGTTTTTGTGGTGGTTAAAGAAGGAAATTGTGTAAATGATCCTTATTACCGAGATTTTCAGAACTGCAACTCTCTTGATGAAACCCAGACATGCTGGTCCAGGCTAGTTAATGGAGGTTAGTGCTGGTTTACAGAAGCTGGTGGACCAGCAAAACCTTCCTGGAATTTACAGTCACGAAAAACCTGAAATATTTTAGAACTTGGCCTGAAAAAGTCACTGGCACATTTTTTTTTTTATCTAGAAATTGCTTTCTGTGAGTGCTATCTGTAAAAGACAATGTCTCAGCATTCACAAACTAGGAAAAGTCATGGGAATGCATTGGTAAAAAGGTGTGGAAACCTTGAACTTGTCGTCCAATGTACACTCTAAAAAATGCTGATGTTGTTTCAACCCAAATTTGAGTCAAATATAGACAAACCCAACAGTTTTTGTCTAGTTAAAGCTGCAGTCTGTAACTTTTATTTGGTTAAAATGATCCAAAATCAATTATCGAGCAAGTACATAACCAGCCAGTATTCAAAACTATCTCCTTACCTTGGACGGATTCACAAGCTTGTAATAATGTGTTTTAATTCTTTTGGTTCTGGTGGATTTCCACGGGAAATTCGAGCATGGTGCCATTCATCTTTGCGTCATTTCGTCGCATCTGTATACAGGTCAATGACGTGACGGGTCATTTTTTTTTGTCCAAAGGCCTTAATAATAATAACAAAGAACAAAGATATGACATCCAAAGTATGTAAGTACAACTAGATCTCTTTTATTGAATCTCAAAGGCTTTAATTATATTTTGCTACATATAAAGGTATTTTAAAGATTTTGAAGTGTCAAAAGGTCATTCGGTTTAACCGTCCAAAGCCCAATACAGTTCATTTGTGATTAAAATATCTAAAAATGTAATAAATGTAAATATTTTTTATTCTGGTATGATTTTATAACATCATATATCAACATAGTGCAAAATGGTATTAAAATTATGTGTAGAAGTCATTGCTTGATTATGAGAAAGAATATCCGGAAAAATGAATTTCATTGATGTCATTCGGAGTAACCAATATAAAGGGAACATTTTGGATCAAGTCATGCAGTCAGTATCATGTGACAGGATGTGACATCATTCAGACACCTACAAAGGACCACATGGTCATGAAGCAAAGTAACTAACTCTCTTTTAGCTATTTGAAATATGTATGTTTTCACTCGCTCATGCATGTCCCGAAACATCAGGTCATTCGGTACAACCGCTATAAAACATAGAAAATGTTGTAATATTTTAAAAACTTTAAATATTTTAAATATACTAAATGTAAAATGTTTGATTGTCATTTTGCTATCTAGCTAGCAATCTAACTAGCTAGCTAGATAGATATCAGCCTGTTAGCATTGTTTGAATTGAAATTCTGGTTAAACCGAATGACTTTTTTTGGTGAGATTTTGTCCATATTGTAAAAAATGACAAAAGCAGTGTTAATTGATTATAAACACCACATAATCTCATTATTAACACTTAATAAAACTTCAAAATTAATTATATCTCCATTGTGTTTTTTACACTTTTAAAAACCTTATTTGTCAATGACCCATACATAAAGAAGGAGTCCCAACTAGCACTTGAAATCCAGTGCTCCAGCATCCACTAGGGACTAAAGAGGTTTGTGTGGGACTGTTTTTTTGGTCCTGTTCCCACAATTCTTTTTTTCTTTTCTTTAATGTCACAAATCAGTTAATTCTTCTTGATGAAGAAAGAAAGGTCATGGGGTTGATTCCCAGGGAATTCATGAAGTGATAAAAAAAAAGCCTCCATTGCAGCATACTGTAATTCACTTTGGATAAAAGTGCAATGCCAAATGTAGATTTAGAAAGAAAATATGCCTTTTTTATTGTAGACTGCATTTTTACTAAATAATGAAACTATCTAGCCGTCTATACACCATTTGTTGTTTTCTGTGAAAGATTTCAACACTTTCTCTGATCCATGCACCATTGCTATGCGATCTTGCATAAGAAGATAATTTTTGTGAACAAAAAGAATCACAGAGTCATATTTCTGTTTTTCTTTGTTTGTAATTCTTTATTTTATTGACTATTTTTTGCTTGTTTAGTTGTCCTCCATGTAAAAAAAAAATATGTCTCACCAAGGCTGAATTTATTTGGTCAAAAATACAGTAAAAACTGTAATATTGTGAAATATTATTACAATTTAAAATAACGTTTCTGTTTGAATATATTATCAAAATGTAGTTTATTCCTGTGATGGCAAAGCCATTACTTTATGACATAAAAGAATCACTGAGTTATTTTTCTTTTTATCGATTCATGGAAACAACCAGTTTGCAAGAAGTGATTTTTGTTGGACTTGAATACTACTTGGAACAAAGAGAAATGTTTTATTTGTATTAATAAAAATAACAATAATAACAAAACCATCTCTACTTTTTGATTTATTCATAGGATACTTCCAGACTGGACAGCTCAACTCTTAGCACTACCACTCTCTTGACTCAGAAATTCAGTCTCTCACACCAACAATCTAATTGGGTCTCACTGGATTCATACTGGCCTTTACCGGGGACCAGAATCCATAACATGACATACTGTATGCTGGTGAGCAGGATGAGTGTTTCAGCAGCAGTGCAGCTTTTTGTAATTAAATTTCTTCTTTTTCCATTTTAACTTCCTTTGCATTTTGACACATCTTTTTTTTTTTTTAGAAAGGAATGACATCTGTCAAAGACTAAAGACAGACTAAACATGAGTTTCCGCAGCATACAGTCAAACCATAAATCTTCCTTGATGCATGTCATAAATATTTACTTTAGCCAGCATTTGTATTTGATGTAATGACTTAAATTAAATTAAAACCGAATGTAAGCTAATTGTAGTATTTTCCCATGTGAGTTGACTGTGGAAGAATTTTTCCTTTCTTTTTTCTTTTTTTTTTTTGTCACAAGTTGTTACTTGAAAATGGCTAATTTATTTGTATTATATATTTAAACACTAACACTTAAACAAATACAAACACTGTAAAACCTAACAGTGAAAATCGCTACATGAAATAAGTTAATTTTACTTAAAATTGTTAAAAAGTTAATCCAACTTAACAAATATGTTATGTGAACTCAAAACCAAATGATATTAAGCAGAACTCAAACTGAATATGTTACTATCAATAATATACTATTTTAAACTCTTATGATTTAATTTACAGAAATTTATTTAATCTAACTTACGCCACAACATATTTAAAAGAAATTTAAACTTACTCCATGGTTTCTAATTTCTTTTAAATGATGTTTTCCGAGAAATTAGGTTTGTATAGCGTAGGTTGTGCTTTTATAGCTTTCATAACTAATTAACTAAAAGCTAATGAAATAAATACATAAACAATAATACATGAATCTCCTGTTCTGTCATCATTGCTTTGTACCAATGTTAGTTTTTGCTTATTCTTATGTAACTTTATTACTTTGAGTTTGATGAACTTAAACCAATCGGTTTCTGTTAAAACTTAGATTTGTTACCTGAATTCAAACTGAATAAGTGGAATAAACTTAAAAATCTTGAGTTTACTCTAATGATTGACCTAACCAACAATAAGATATAAGTGACTTTAACTTCATGTATATGAGTTGACAGTACTCAAATAGTTATGGTTCATCAAATGGTTTGAGTTACTGTAACTTATCGGGTTTTTACAGTGTAATGCATAATGCATAATTTTGGCTTTGGTTATGATAAATAGCATGTTAATATTAACTTACAAAAATATTATAGGTTTGGTTGCATTCTGATAATGTAACATAAATGGTGTTCCATACGACTTTAACCATCTAAAATGGAACTTGAATTCACACAAGCGCAGACTTTGCTTAGTCATTTCAGAAGTCCACTGCATTGCATTTAAACTGTTTTTTGCAGAGTCGCTGTAGTGATGTAAATATGGTGAGAATAACGCACCCACAGAAGTCTAATTTCGTCAATGCATCTTGTTCCAGACTTTTGGCTGTTCCCAGGAAAGCCCTGACTTCATTTCAGACCGTTCACTGGATGACTTCACCTCACTGCCAATACGATGTCGTCAGCTCACCGGCGTGCTTTAGTCATCAAATGTACCAGCGCGAGCTGCGGTCTACAGACTAAACACAGACCGTTATGAATCTCCCAGTGCACGGACTGTGGCTAAAGTCACATTAGTTGCTGATAAATGTGAAATGCTAATCACTCTCCGGAACGCTGGTATAAAGATTTGTCATGAGCAATCTCCATTAGGAGCACTAAAAGCAAACACAACCTATTCTGAAGGATTTTAAAACTCATTCTCAGACATTAGTGAATGTAAATGATTATGTCTGAGAATAACTTTGAAATCAATGCTAAATGCTGAATATGTTTTCAGGATTGTTAGTTGAGATGGTTAGGTCTCTCCTTTTTTAAATTTTCTAAACAAAATGCAAGATTTATGACCTTGCACAACTCACCACCATGATACTACGATGTTCTGAGTGCTTTTTAGTGTGTTGTTTTTTAGTGTGTTGTTCAGTGGACTTGATAGTCAAAAGATCCTACCACTAAATCTACGTGACTTGTTTTGATAAGTGGTTTGGGTACCTCTTTCAATGTTTTTCTTTCTTTCATTTACCTTTTTTTTTTGGCCTTTTTGTTGTCCTCCATGTACGTCTATTTGCTATATACCACACACAATATTGTGTCTGTTGCTGATTAAGTAATATCATGTTACTGTATTACAGTACTGTTTATAATTTGGGATTGGTAAGATTTTATGTTTTTGAAAGAAGTCTCTGATGCTCACCAAGCCTATGTATTTGAGGTAAAATACATTAATATTGCAAATATTGTTACAATTTAAAATTGCAGTTTTCTCTTTATATATAATTTTTAAAATGTAATTTTGTAAAGCTGAATTTTCAGCATCATTACTCCAGTCTTCAGTGTCACATGACCCTTCAGAAATCATTCTGATATGCTGTTCCCTTTGAATTAAGTTGATTTTTCTGACTCCATTGGCAGATATATTTTCTCGTTTTAATCATAAGCTCACTTAATTTTGATAGTTTTCTGAAAACAAGACTTCTTAAGTCATTTTGCATCTCAAGTAAATGTATCTCAATTTAAGAATGTTTAGATATTTGATATCCGTTTATAACTCCCAAATGCGAGCTTGTATCGCAGAATTCTGGGGGGGGGAATCAGAATTGCGAGATGTAAACTTGCAACTGCGAGAAAAAAATTAGGAATTGTGAGATAAAAAGTTGCAATTACCTTTTTAATTTTTTATTTAGTGGCGGAAACAGCTTTCAAAGTCCTCTGTACGTATATTTGACTGGACAAATTGTGGCACTGCTGGTTACCCAGCATGCTCTGTGGCTGGGTTCAAATCAGAGGGAATTTGATCTGCAAATGCAGAAAATATAGAATGCAAACATAGTCTTTTTGTAATGTAGATTTGGGACATCACAACAGTGAACTATGTACTGTAGACATATAGGCTTTCATACAATTCAGGTCTGTATCCAGAGACAATGTTGTGTTTATGACAGCGTCAGTAAATGCCATTACCTGACATTTTTGAGCAGAACTATAATCAGATACATGTTCCTCTGCAGGGATGTAATCAACAAAAGCAAGGCCTTACAAACCTCACAGTTATTACCAGAAGATTCCATATGGAAGACATCGAGAAGAAGCTGCCATTTTCCTCCCCTAAGGTACTTCGCACATCTGAACCTTTACTAGCTCCATGCTGGGAGTCATAACTGCGAGTGGTAATAGCCTCCATTTATCTTCCAAGTGCCCTGAGCACATACAGTACAACCTAACAATACTACTTAGCCACACATTGACGATTGCCTGTTGACCTACATGTGTGGCCGCAGTAGCTCTGACTCTCTGGAACTGTTTTTTAACTGACCTTTGGACTGACTAATGAATTACTGACCATGGATTTAGAGAGTTTGTTTTGGTAGAATGAGGTGATGTTATGCTTTCCATTCTCCCCCAGTTTTAGGGGGTTTCAAACCAGGGGCTACTGCTTCATGTTTTCTCAAGGACTGTATCCAGACAGTGTTTTCTACATCAAAACAAGTAGCGTAATCCAATATCCATAACTGAGTTCATTTGAACAGTATATTAACTTCAAATATGAAAATACAATTTGAATCAATTTGTACTAAAGCATTAGGGAGTAACTCAAATTATTACTTTGCTCTCTAATATATTTGATTATTCCAGAATCCTGCATTTAAATATATTTGTTTCCTACAGATTTCCTACATATACACCGATCAGGCATAACATTATGACCACTGAGAGGTGAAGTGAATAACACTGATCATCTCTTCATCACGGCACCTGTTAGTGGGTGGGATATATTAGGCAGCAAGTGAACATTTTGTCCTCAAAGTTGATGTGTTAGAAGCAGGAAAAATGGGAAAGATAATGCGCCCTGCCACAAAGCAAAAATGGTTCAGGAATGGTTTGAGGAGGACAACATAGAGTTTGAGGTGTTGACTTGGCCTCCAAATTCCCCAGATCTCAATCCAGTCGAGCTCAATCAATAATCAATCATTACTCCAGTCTTCAGCGTCACATGATCCTTCAGAAATCATTCTAATATGCTGATTTGCTGCTAATTGTGCTGCCTTATACTTTTGTGGAAACCGTGATTCGTTTTATTTTTCAGGATTCTTTGATGAATAGAAAGTTAACAAGAACAGCATTTATTTGAAATATAAATATTTTCTAACATTGTTAATGTCTTTACTGTCACTTTTGGTCCATTTAATGTGTCCTTGCTAAATAAAAGTATTAAAAATTCTTTAATAACTAAAAATGTTAATGACTTTTGTGTATATATTCCATTATTTTGGGCCCCGAAAACCCTTATCTGTTAACCATTAATGTACAGTCATCTGTTCATAATAGCAAAATAAACCCCTTCGAGCTGATATGAAATGCAGATGCTTCTGTTGTGCTTTATTTTATTTTAGGATCAACACTTGTTTGACCAACAGCTTTTTCGCATTGTTTTAGCTGTCAAGTTACACATGCTCTCCAACAGCAAATGTAAACATACTATGTTTATGTACATACATTTAAACAGTAACTCTGACACACTGAAAATGTATTGAACTATGTGAATCTGTCGAAATCAAGTTTCTCTTTAAACCTTGATTAGAAAAATAACTTTTAATGAAAGCCTCAGGCACTCTCGTCAACAAATGCTGAGCTAGTTTCAAGTCTGGGGTGAATAAGCAGGGAATTTATGTTCAGCTAAAGGAAGATGTGGAGTAGTAAAGGAAGCATCTGATGGGAAGTTACAAAAACCAGCCCAAAACTGGGAGAGGAAAGTCTGACATCACTCATTAGCCAATTAAGATGCCAGGGAGGAACCGCACAATGTAAATGAACATGAGGAGACAGGATATATGAGTCAAATTCTAAATGGAGATTTCCAAACATGTTTTTAATTTACCAGTCATCTCATGCAGTGCAATTCCTGCTCAATAGTGGAAGCTCACGCGTGCAAACACGCACAAACACACCCCGTAGACGCAGCGAACTGCCAGTTTTTTGGATTAGTGTTAGCTCTGTGTTCATTAAAATGATTTTCCCAGATGTCTCTCACCCTTCCTCTGTTATCCGACCAGGTGCGGCAGATTTTTTGTAGCACATGCTCTACTGTTCGTGTTGGGATCAAATGGGCTGGCTGGGTCGGAGTAGACCCCTGCGGTGAATTCAATAAACAATTACAAATGCAGGACACAGGAAATCAGGGCTGCCTTCCTTGTTTGGTTTGTATGAGATATTTTCAGACACATATTGATGGTGATAATAAGGGTATTCTTGATAGATCTCTCTGTTTTGGGGTGCTTGTTAATTTACAAGTGTGATTTTTTTTCACATTTAATCTTTAGAGGGATGTTGTGTAATGGCTTGTAGATGCTACCGAAAGGGAAGATTCCTGTAAATGGATTTAATGTGTGGAAACCACCATGTGGACGACACCTGGATTGGATGCGGGAGAAGGAAATGCCTTTCTGCTGCCTCAGCATTTATAAATCACACACCATTAACAGCTTGATCACCAAAAAAAGAGATTCACAATGAACACATTTTCAGAAGATTATTTCCCATTATTTACAAATGTATCATTTAGCAGACAGCAGCAATTTATAACTTTGCTGAAAACAAGGCTTTAACCAACTTCAACCAGTAAACCAGTTTAAACTATGCATCGGTTAAGGTTCATATGGTTGGAGCCAAAATTTGAGGTCAGTTTTTTTTTTTTAAATATTAAATATTTTTTATTTAGCAAGGATGCCTTAAATTTAACATAAAAAATTCTAAACATAAAATGTATAAAAAGCACAAAAGAAACAGCAAATCATTTAAACGTTTAGAATTTCAAAAAAATCTATTTCAAATAAACATCAAAGAATCCTAAAAAAAAATCCACAAAAATATGAAGCAGCACAAATGTTTTCAACATTTATAATAATTGTTGTGCAGCAAATCAGTATATTAGAATGTTTTCTGAAGGATCATGTGACAGTAGAAGACGGGAGTAACAGCTATTTAAAATTTAAATAATATTTCACAATATTACTGTTTTTTATTAAACGTGGAAAAAAAATCTATACATTTTTTTTTTTTTTT
>RJVU01007700.1:1357773-1393497 GCA_003731715.1 Anabarilius grahami | reverse complement strand
AAATGAATTTTTATTTATCAAAATAAACAGAAAATAGTACAAACTTTGCTAAAGTTATTCTTTTGAACAAGTATTAACCTAGTCATTATTAAAACATATTATTTTAGCTAAAGTATTTGTATGAATACTGTGTGCCTTTTACCCTATGCTGGGGGGCCATTTACCCCATGTGTGGCGTAAAAGGCTCCCCTCACCACCTCATATATTTAGAAGATTTTTAAACAAAATTAACCACTTTATGGTTTTTTTTTTTTTTCACACAAAATATGTTGCTCCATCAATGTCCAATACAAACATATATATTTTTCCTGCAATCATATACTTTGAGAGTAGTGAAAAGCACAATTTTTCTTAAGGTGTGCCTTTAGCCCCGTTGTACCCTATAAGAGAAGAGGAGCTTGAGTTTGTTGCACAGCCCTATTTGTTTGAACTGTGAGAGGCGTCTAAGCTTATGATACCTCCTGCGTCATACATCGCGTCAGGGGTTACTCTTGTGGCGCGAGTCAACTTAAACGTATGCGTATGTTTGTTTTACTTTTATAAACTTTTAGTTTATAAAGTCTTAAATATGTAAATTTTTCTTACAAAAACCCATCGCTTTACTTCAGAAGGCCTTTATTAACCTCTAAGAGCCATATTGATTACTTTTATGATGGATGGATGCACTTTTTTGGGCTTCAAAATCTCGACCCCCATTCACTACCATTATAAAGCTTGGAAGAGCCAGGATATTTTTATCTCCGAGTGTGTTCATCTGAAAGAAGGTAGTCATACATCTAGGGTGGCTTGAGGGTGAATAAATCATGGGGTAATTTCAATTTTTGTGTGAACTATCCCTTTAAAGCTGCAGGACTGACAGGACGGCTTGAACTACAGTACCATGAGGTGGCATTACCATGGCATAACTGTATCAGATATACTTTAATAAACGTTTTTTAGTTTTTCCGCCTGTATTTACATTTTTTTTTTCCAAAATTGCTCATGTAATATTAGTCAAGCATTTCTTGCAACAAAAACAATTGCAATTTTGTTTTTCATGACAATTTTTCTCCTCCTCTTCTTCCACTTCTGACTTTATTACTTTAATATAATTATTTATTTATTTATTTACTTACTTACTCACTCACTCATTTACTTATTTACTTATTTACTTAATGATTTATTTCCAGGCAATGTATAACTTTAATGCAATGTAAGTTGATAGAAGTGTGCAAATGCATTGAATTGATGTAAAATGTAATGACAGGTCAAGCCAGTATTTTCAGATGTTAATTTGATTCATTTGACTGAGCTGGAGGAACATGACAGTGAGCTTAATATTAAATATTTTTATAAAATGAGTACTTGGGCAGTTTAATATCCTGCCTAAAAGTTGAATTTCTCCATCTCATTTAGAATGTTAATGAGGCATATTTACTAAATGATCTTATCTAGGGCAATATTTCTTTCAGCTATTAGAGACTAATTAAGCTGAACAACTTTTCTTTGCAAAAATGCAAGAAAGTTGGTTTTGTTTTAATAATGGAATGACTGTTAATGTAAATGCATGCTGCAAAACTCGGCATCAGTAGAAACTGAATANTTATATAATGAGTACTTGGGCAGTTTAATATCCTGCCTAAAAGTTGAATTTCTCCATCTCATTTAGAATGCTAATGAGGCATATTTACTAAATGATCTTATCTAGGGCAATATTTCTTTCAGCTATTAGAGACTAATTAAGCTGAACAACTTTTCTTTGCAAAAATGCAAGAAAGTTGGTTTTGTTTTAATAATGGAATGACTGTTAATGTAAATGCATGCTGCAAAACTCGGCATCAGTAGAAACTGAATATATTGACTTACAGAAGCAGAACAGAAGTGACTGAGATGTTGTTTAGACAGTGAAGCAGCTGTAGACTCAGAGTGTTAACAGACTTAGCTTTACAATCAACTTGAATCTCTTTTGATAACAAAGACCTTCAGTGATCGTCCAAAGAAAAGCACTGCTGGTTCAAATCACTATGACTATTACTCACACTTAGGGTTAGGGGTTTGTTTCAATCACTAACACTAAGTATTCAAATGTGTTTAACTTTCCCACACAGTTAGTGATCCAGACTTGAATCATTCCTATCACGTGTCTTGTGCTGATACTTAGAAAAGTGATCAGACAGGCAGTTTTTGCCTGGTAAATTAAGCAAATAAATGATTGAAGGAGGGACTTCAGCCATATCTAGAGAGCTGAATATCACATAGACTTGAGTGTGGACTTGGGTCAGTAAGCAACTGCAGCAATGCACTAAAAACCGTCAATCAGGAATGGGAATGACAATGAATTTTGCGTTCATGTTGACCATATAAGCAGCTGTCATCATTGACCTATTAACTACGCATGAAAACAATTCAAAACATAAAGTGCTTTGAACATGACGGTAGGGATAGTGCTGTTTGCTTTTGGTGCATTTCATCCATCAGAGCATTGATCACTGTTCTGTTTTCATAAATATTTATGCTGAAAACAGTGCAGTGTTTTCTGTCAAGACTTTCCTCACTGAAGAGGTATGCAAATGACAGTCTAATCTAAATACAAACCAAATACAAATGTCTTTTGTCTGATAAACAGCGGTAGTGCAGCCAAATATCTTGCGTTTTTGGATCTGTTTATCTTACAGGGAGATGGTTCAAATGGGAATGTAAAGTTTAAGAGTTTACTGATCGGATAATCAAACTGACAGGGATTAAATGGATTTTACACATACAGAGTTTCTCTTATTCACTATATCTATTTGTACATAAAGTGTGTTTCTAGCTCATATATAAGTTTTTTTTACATTTGGATACACACTGGTACAGTATGTGTAAAAACATATTTTTTTATATATTTACAAATGTAGAGATTTAAAAAAAAAAAAAAAGGGAAAATATGAAATATTTTGTTAATGTAGTATAATTTAATTAATCTCCTGAGTGAATTAAATATTAAGCTGCGATTTGATGGATGTAAAAACTACTGAACACAGTTTTAAGTCATGTTTTTCATTATCATTTGGAACAACTTGTGATACTTTGTTATAAAGAATGACGAAATGATTCCACAGTACAAACAAAATACATTTTTAAATAATATTTATGGACAGTTACATGGGGCTTTTGAATGCTTGAATCTGATTGGCTGACAATTTCTAAAGTGTGCAATTATTTTCAGGGAAACGCTAAAACTGTCAGAGCAGCGCTGACAACATGTTGTACATGTACAACATGTATGTGTGCGCATTTGAGTGAGAGAGAGCATGTATTCCATACATAAAAATAGACGTAGTTCTAGGCAGGTTTTGACCACATTACAGTTCCAGACATTACAGTTGACCACATTACATGTATGTGTGTGCATTTGAGTGAGAGAGAGCATGTATTCCATACATACAAATATACATGAGATTTGACTGCACACTCACTTGCAAAAAGTTTTTATTGACCAATAAATAAAAACTTTTTGCAAGTGAGTGTGCAGCCAAATCTCACGTCTATTTTTATGTATGGAATACATGCTCTCTCTCACTCAAATGCGCACACATACATGTTGTACATGTACAACATGTTGTCAGCGCTGCTCTGACAGTTTTAGCAGTAAAATAGTTCAACAACTCGAAAGCTACATGACATTTCTCACTAGCGAGGTAATAACGGCGCTGTTCTTGAAGCAGATAAACTTACAGTTTCACATGCTTAATCTCTCTCTCTCTCTCTCTCTCTCACTAATAACTGCATTATTCTGCTAGCAATGGCTCAAACCTCCGTTACTAACTCTAAAATTACATTTTGGAATTAGGTGTAGGATGAGATGCGTAAGAAATTAGTCCTGCACACAAGTGCGTTTTAAGGACAAAAACCTGACAAATGTCTTGAAATACAACATCTGAACAATGTTGAGGTGTGGTAACTATAATTTTCAAAAGTATGGCTGTATTTTTCCATTGTGATATGCTGCAGTAGTTTACATTGACAGAAGCCATCAATTCCTTTAGAGCAGCTTGAATGTAAGCCTCGCAGGCAGTTTGGATCCTCACGAAGATGCAATGTTGGACAATTTTAGGATGCATATGCAAAATGATTCAAATGTGCAGGTGAATGTTTTCTCCAAGATGAGTTTGGCAGGTTGGTAGGAATGAATCGTTTTGCTGCTCTATTAATCTAGCTTTGTTCCTGGAAACTTACTGCTGGTAAGAGAAAGTTTTGTTTTGCTTTGCTTCTGGATGTGCTACAATCAATCCTGGCCTATTCCACATGTAAAAAAAAATTGGAATAAATTAGTTGAATAAGCTTGAGTGTAATTGTTTCACTCAAAAACTGAGGTGCTTAAGCTCAGATCAATGAGGCCTATGAGCAATCTGTTCTAAAAATAAATATAAAACCTGTGCTAACTGAAAGAAAACAAGTTGACAAAATGACTGAACCCAATATTTGGTGATAATAGAGAACAATAAGAAGATTTACAAACAATTTAAAAGACTGGTCATTTTTGAGCAGGAACACCAAATTAGGATTTTCAACACAGCACAAGGGTTAAAGTACCTTTAAGTAATTTTCATATCTATTTGTGTTTACCTTTAAATCATTGAATTGTTGGCTGCTTGTTTTTGGAAGGACCAGCATCAGCTCTAGTCCATGGGCCACTGCTAGATCCATTTAGGGTAGTATGACAGACAAATCTCTAAGCTCGCTGTCATATGGGAATGACACAGAATGAATAGCCCTCTTACTGTAGCACGTAAACCAGATGCTTTGGATGACTAAGTACTCTATCCTTGTATGACGAAAAAGGAGCATTCGAACACAGCAGTATCTATGACAATAATAATAGTATACACAGCTTGTCAGGGGCCTTTCGGGAAACCGTGGATATTTTGGTGGAAAAACTACTCATCTCTGCCCTTGTGTCGTTCTCTGTTATGCAGTCGAACCCTCACGCCTTCAAGAAGCCTCACCGCTGTCTTTGGAAGAGATGTCCGAGAACTAGCCGTTCAAATCCACTGAATGTCAAGCATCCAAATGAAGACTCAGATCTGGAGCCAAACAAAATGTAAAAAGCTTCCATTGAGCGTTTGACTGTTGGCTTGGACATTCCAAGATCGGAAACCACTCACATCTGTTTTTCCTGCTAGTATCATTAAATGACCCCAAAAAAGAAGGCAAGACCATTTTTAAAATGCTAGCAGAAGGTTTAGTATGGACATCACTAAAATATACAATAATATATCCATCAGCAGCAGAACAGTCATCAGTGGATTCAGTGGTACTTTTTAGTTGCCTTCCCTTTAAATAGAAGGTTATTATAGACTCTACACTCTAAAAAAATGCTGGGTTAAAAAACAACCCAAGTTGGGTTGAAAATGGACAAACCCAGCGGTTGGGTTAAATACTCATCCTGCTGGGTTGTTTTATTTAACTCAACTATTTTTTTTTAAATTACTGTATTTCTTGCTTAAAATGAACCCAAAGTATGTTGGAAATGAAAATTTATTAATATGTTTAATGAATAATAATTAAACAATAAACATTTTATTAAATTGCTTATTATCATTGTCTCTAGTAATTATGTGTCTGATTTTTAATTTCCAACCTATTTTGGGTTCATTTTAAGCCAGACATATAATTTTTAAACAATAGTTGGGTTAAATAAAACTGCCCAGCACGTTGAACAAACATTTAACCCAACCACTGGGTTAAAACAACCCAATCACTGGGTTTGTCCATTTTCAACCCAACTTTAAGCATTTTTTAGAATGTATGGTTTAAAACTGCATTTTAAATATACTTTATATTTATTTGATAAGTCACTGATGTTTAAAGTGATTAATTTGTATTTAGCTAGTCTGATGCACATTGCACATGAAACTAGCAAGCTCTGGCTGAAATCCATTTGCAATTTAATTACATTCTTAATCCTGGAAATGAAGTTGTTTTTAATGGTTGAAGCAATGAGTTCATATGAGTAAACAAAAAAAAAAANAATTATATTGGAGAAAAAAAAAAAAAAAAAAATCTCTGGATTTGTCATTGATTAGTAGGTCAGTGGCATCAGTTTTGTTTGAAGCACAGTCGCAAGTTAAAGTAATTTTTATTTGTTAAAATACTTTTTTATATCCCAGAGTAAACCGTTGGTTTCCATAGAACATGTAACGGTTGCTATGTTTCCATCGGCGGCGGCGGCATGTACCCGTGGGTGGGGAACTCATGGGCGGAGTTTCGGACCTTCCATGGCCTGCTAAGGCTCCTGACCCGCCATGGCCTGCCCCGGCTCCTGACCCGCCATGGCCTGCCCACGGCTCCTGACCCGCCATGGCCTGCCAAGGCTCATGACCCGCCATGGCGGCCTGAACGCCTGACCCCCCATCAGCACTCATCACCTGCACCTGGACTTCATCATCAGCACTCCCTTTATAATGGATTCACTCCCTGCACTCCTTGTCTGTTCTTAATGTTTTTCTACATGTGTTTGGTTGTGTGTTATCTCCTTCACTGTAAATAAATACCCTTGATTGTGGATTTCCATGAACGTCTCATCTCTACTGCAACCATCCGTAACAATGGTAACCCCCCCAAAAAAACGCATAACAGAAACTCTTCTACATTGGCATTGCAAAGCATTAAACACTACTAAATCCCCACTTAACATTAATCTTGCACAAAAAAAAAAAAAAATGATATAACACTCAGTTAGGTTAAAATTTGGTAAATTTGGATAAGGGGACAAACCATGGGGAAATTTGAGCTGTGGTGCATGGTTAAGATATCTCTGGATAACAGTCAGGACACTTTCCAAAGGAAAAATTTGAAATGCGTTGCATAGATAAGATATCTCCGGAAGGGGGATTAGGGCTGTGTGGCGCAGTTTGAGGTGTCTTGGCAAAAGGGGAGATTGAAACTTTGTTTATCAGTTTGAAGTGCCTTAACAGGTAGCTAAACAGCGGTCCTGTCGTGAGAGGAAGATCAATTTAGATCTGCTCTGATGGATAGATCCGTTTAGATCCACTCTGACAGACATCAACAACAACAACAACAACAAAAAAACTCCCTAAGACTTCCTAGCTCTTCCATCCAGATAGCAAAATTATCTGTTTTTACTGTTATTTCTATTCCTTATGTTCTATTTTTATTCTTCTTCTTTATGTAAAGCACTTTGAATTACCATTGTGTATGAAATGTGCTATACAAATAAAATTGCCTTGCCTTAATTTTAGCATTTATTCTTATTATTTCAGTTAAATTTAAATTTGTCTAAATTAAAAGAAACAAGTTCATAAAACTCAAAACAACGAAACAATTCAGATTACTTAAAATGTGTCAGTTCTGTGAACTCCAAAAAAAAAAAAAAGTTCTATATAATTTGATTACTATTTTGTTTAATCTGAGTTTGCCCTACTCAAACCATTTAAATATTTTGAGCATTAGGGTTTATGGTGTATAAAAAAAATGTTGAAGATGTTGCAATCTGGCTCTTTTTTTGTACATCACAAACTGCTTTTGCCTCAGAACGCGAAGATGAAATGCAATAAATGTTGTCATATTATCTTGTGTTCGGAGATGGATGCTTAGTGTTTGAAAACACAATCATGCAAAATGGTCATTTTGAAAAAAAAATCATTTTGAAGACATTCTTTGGATCAGAAATTTCAGAATGACCAAACCAACATTTGAGATGCTGTGATGCAATTGGTCCACTGGTTATTCCAGTTATCCAGTCACATCCTCTGTTGAGGCAACAGGTTTTTTTTTTGTGCATTGAGGGATTTATTTGCTAGTAGTTTATGTGCATGTCTTCTTATCGGATAAAAAATATTATCCGCCTCAATTGAACAAATTAGTTTTTCATGCACATTTTTAGAATTTATGTGTATCTTGGTGTTTCCATTCATCATTTTTTTTTTTCATGCAAAATCCCAAAATTCGCATAAAAATTGGTGGATGGAAACATACTGACATCAGGTATGTTTGCTTGCACTAAACAATGTGTGTTGGGAAATGCACTATGCAAATAAATTTAACTTGAGTTGTTGCATTATGTACAGTATGTTAGCGTGTTATTTCATTATACTATAACTAAAATGATACTATATGCAAAACGAGATTGAAACTGCAGTAACACTAGTTTTCTGTATCATTCCGTCCGTACTGTTTGAGACGGGCTGTACTCATACTGTATATTTGGCAAGAATCACCCACCGCCACGTCACCCAAAACATTTCAAAGCATTTGTAATCAAGAAAGAGTTCCTGTTTACCTTGTTTATGTGGTTATTGCCAGATCCAGTATAGAACCTGAAGTCATTCTCAGGAACTTCTTGGGTGGTGGTCATGCTGATGTGATGGTGGTCCAGCACATGATGGCTGATTTAGGACTTCTGGACCACAGGGATAAGTGGTATGACGTTATATAGCATACAACGATAGGAATGTGTCAACTGATAGAGATATTGCTATACCAATTATACTGAAGTAGATATAGCTTGTTTACATGTGAGAGAGACAAAGAAATATGGAGAAAGGACAAAGAAGTTGTTACTGTTGAGGTGTTGTTAAACTTATTCAAGTATTGAATTAATTATTTTGTAATATCCAAACATAGTATTTACCTCATTTAAAGATCTCAAAATCAGACTTTTGTTGCTTTTATTGTATTAGATTTGAGTTCATATACTGTTTACTGTTCAAAAGTCGTGTCTGCATGTATTTGATCAAAAATACAGTAAAAACAGAAATATTGTGGATTATTATCATTACAAATTAACTTTTCTATTCAAAAAACAGTTGTACTGCTTAATATTTTGTGGAAACTGTAATACAATTTTTCAGGATTCTTTGATGAGCAGAAATTGAAAGGAACAGCATATATTTTGCAACATCATAAATGTCTTTACTGTCACATTTTATCAATTTCATGCGTCCTTGCTAAATAAAAGAATAATTTTTTTTAATAAGTTGTATATTTATGTACAGCATTTTTTTCATTGAATTTCCTGGAAAAAAAAAATAATAATAAAAAAAAATATACAGGTCCTTCTCAAAAAATTAGCATATTGTGATAAAGTTCATTATTTTCCATAATGTAATGTTAAAAATTAAACTTTCATATATTTTAGATTCATTGCACACCAACTGAAATATTTCAGGTCTTTTATTGTTTTAATACTGATGATTTTGGCATACAGCTCATGAAAACCCAAAATTCCTATCTCAAAAAATTAGCATATTTCATCCGACCAATAAAAGAAAAGTGTTTTTAATACAAAAAAAGTCAACCTTCAAATAATTATGTTCAGTTATGCACTCAATACTTGGTCGGGAATCCTTTTGCAGAAATGACTGCTTCAATGCGGCGTGGCATGGAGGCAATCAGCCTGTGGCACTGCTGAGGTGTTATGGAGGCCCAGGATGCTTCGATAGCGGCCTTAAGCTCATCCAGAGTGTTGGGTCTTGCGTCTCTCAACTTTCTCTTCACAATATCCCACAGATTCTCTATGGGGTTCAGGTCAGGAGAGTTGGCAGGCCAATTGAGCACAGTAATACCATGGTCAGTAAACCATTTACCAGTGGTTTTGGCACTGTGAGCAGGTGCCAGGTCGTGCTGAAAAACGAAATCTTCATCTCCATAAAGCTTTTCAGCAGATGGAAGCATGAAGTGCTCCAAAATCTCCTGATAGCTAGCTGCATTGACCCTGCCCTTGATAAAACACAGTGGACCAACACCAGCAGCTGACATGGCACCCCAGACCATCACTGACTGTGGGAACTTGACACTGGACTTCAGGCATTTTGGCATTTCCTTCTCCCCAGTCTTCCTCCAGACTCTGGCACCTTGATTTCCGAATGACTTTGGACCACTGAGCAACAGTCCAGTGCTGCTTCTCTGTAGCCCAGGTCAGGCGCTTCTGCCGCTGTTTCTGGTTCAAAAGTGGCTTGACCTGGGGAATGCGGCACCTGTAGCCCATTTCCTGCACACGCCTGTGCACGGTGGCTCTGGATGTTTCTACTCCAGACTCAGTCCACTGCTTCCGCAGGTCCCCCAAGGTCTGGAATCGGTCCTTCTCCACAATCTTCCTCAGGGTCCGGTCACCTCTTCTCGTTGTGCAGCGTTTTTTGCCACACTTTTTCCTTCCCACAGACTTCCCACTGAGGTGCCTTGATACAGCACTCTGGGAACAGCCTATTCGTTCAGAAATTTCTTTCTGTGTCTTACCCTCTCGCTTGAGGGTGTCAATGATGGCCTTCTGGACAGCAGTCAGGTCGGCAGTCTTACCCATGATTGCGGTTTTGAGTAATGAACCAGGCTGGGAGTTTTTAAAAGCCTCAGGAATCTTTTGCAGGTGTTTAGAGTTAATTAGTTGATTCAGATGATTAGGTTAATAGCTCGTTTAGAGAACCTTTTCATGATATGCTAATTTTTTGAGATAGGAATTTTGGGTTTTCATGAGCTGTATGCCAAAATCATCAGTATTAAAACAATAAAAGACCTGAAATATTTCAGTTGGTGTGCAATGAATCTAAAATATATGAAAGTTTAATTTTTATCATTACATTATGGAAAATAATGAACTTTATCACAATATGCTAATTTTTTGAGAAGGACCTGTACATATAATATGCAGAAGATTACAATTGCTGTCAAAATTGCTGTTTGACGCATTCAAAATATTTAACGTAATTAGTCTTAATTATGCATGATGTGTACATAACTGCTTTGATTCTGGATATTTCCTACCTGTTTGATCCAATTTTTTAAACATACTGTCTTTATGTTGTTTGTACATTAATTGGGAGATTAAATGTGAAATTATTACAATATAAAAGTATATAAAAAAAATTGTGATTAATAGTTAATAGTTGCGATTAATCGCGATTAATTACAGAATGTTTTTTTTTTAAATTATTATTATTGATTGACAGCGCTAAAAATCACTCATAGTGTAATATAAGATCTGGATCCAGTGTGAATTGAGTTTGGGAACCACAGGAGTGTGTTTGGTGTCTACTTGTTGTCTACACCTTTACCTACATTTATTTACTCATATATTCACGATTGTCTGAGTAACACGATTTCTAAGGAAGGATAAGTTATTCGGGTTGGGTCAAGGGCACTGAGCTGTCAAAGTGCATCCGTGATTCATCCATCCAAAAGCACGTCCCTCTGAAATACATATGGCTTCCATGAATCCATGTGACCTTCCCTGAGAGGTCAAGTGTATCTTTGCAGTCACGCTCATGTTTTTGTAATGTGTAAAGTGCTCAGTGGACTCTTGCTCGCTCTCAATTGTCCTCTTTCAATATTTCAAGGTTGTAACCTTGCTGTGACCTTGTATAATTTATCACAGTCTCGTCCCCTCCCTCCATACTCCCCTTTATCTCCATGGAGAAAACACAAAAACACCATAAATAAGTCATATTGTATATGTGTCTGAGTTACGATGTTTTAACAAAGACGTGCAGTTCATATGGCACATGCCACACTTCTTGTACTACAGTAGTTTGGATGTTATGTAATCTAATTAATATCACATGGAGGAACTTCATCCCAAAATATCTGAAATCTCTCATCTCAGTAATGAGATTAGATGGAGAGCAAAGACCTCAATAATCTCATAATGTTTCAAACTGTGCTCAGGTTTGCTAAGATCAGCCAAGTCATAGATCTCAGTATGAACTCAAATATTTCTCATAAAAGTTTAAATGAATGATCATGCATTAATGTAGGTTTATTGCTGTCTATAGAAGGGGAAAAAATCAAGATGTTAGAGATCTCCTGGTTGAATTTTCTTTTCAGTGGGGTTAATATTACTGAGAAACGACTTAAATATTATAAAGTTCTCATTTGTGATTTTTATTAATTTTTTTGTGGAAATTGCATTGCTTAAGGGTTGCTCTTTCATTACTCCAAAAGAAAGCAGCAGCCATATCAACCTGTAGCCCAAGACTGGTTGCCCACTGAAGCTAAGCAGGGCTGAGCCTGGTTAGTACCTGGATGGGAGACCTCCTGGGAAAAACTAGGTTGCTGCTGGAAGAGGTGTTAGTGAGGCCAGCAGGGGGTGCTAACCCTGTGGTCTGTGTGGGTCCTAATGCCCCAGTTTAGTGATGGGGACACTATACTGTCAAAAAGCACCGTCCTTCGGATGAGACGTTAAACCGAGGTCCTGACTCTCTGTGGTCGATAAAAATCCCAGGATGTCCTTCGAAAAGAGTAGGGGTGTAACTCCGATATCCTGGCCAAATTTGCCCATTGGCCTCTGTCCATCATGGCCTCCTAATCATCCCCATACACTGATTGGCTTCATCACTCGGTCTCCTCTCCACCAATAAGCTGGTGTGTGGTGGGCGTTCTGGCGCAATATGGATGCTGCACATTGGTGGTGGTTGAGGAGATTCCCCCTTCCGTATGTAAAGCGCTTTGAGTACCCAGAAAAGCGCTATATAAATGTAAGGAATTATTATTATTAATTATTAATGGTGTTCTCACACTGCAAAAAATGATGTTCTTCCTCCGTATTTTTGCCTCGTTTTCCAGAACAAACATCTAAACATTCTTGAATTAAGATACATTTATTTGAGAAGCAAAATGACTGAAGGTACTATTTTAAAAAAAGTCATCAAAATAAAGTGGGGTCAGAAAAGTAATTTTAATTCAAAGGGACTAAATAACTTATTATTATTTATTTTTTTTATAATTATTATTTTTTTGAAAATAAGACTTATCTTAAGTCATTTTGCTTCTCATGTAAGTGTATCTTGATTTAAGAACGTTTAGATATTTGTACTGGAAAACAAGATAAAAATACTAATGAAGAATACTATTGAAGAATCAACATTGTCTCTGATGTTTCTCCTAAAATTCTTTTGGATGCATAGAAATAGACACAAATGAGTCAATAGTTGACGCACAAGAGGAGTATAGAGGAATAAAATTAATTATTAACTCTTAGGAAAATTTGGTGACAAATGCTTGAGTTCATATGGAGATTTCTGGATTTTGATTGCAAACTTGGTATCTTAGCAAATCTGAGCACAGTTTGAGACGTTATTGAGATTTTTTGGATCTCTGAATGTGACAGATTACTGAGTATTTTTTTCTGTCAAGAAAAATCTGATAATTGAGAGTCTTGCCCAAATTTTGCAGTTCGGGTCTCATTCGTGAGAAATAAGCATAACAATTTTTATGTAAATGATAAATGCGTAAGTTGTCGGAATGAAGTGAATGCACAAATTCATTTTGCTTGTGTTTCTAGGAGCAGTCTTGAGAAAAATCAGCCACTTTCCAGTGAGGTCTGCTCATGACAATCAGACACACTTGGTCATTTTAAATGTTAGGGGTGTAACAACATACCATAATATATAGCAATACAAAAATGTGTATCGCATGTGGTTCAACCAAAATGAAAGTTTAGACACATTTAATTTAGCATCAAATATGATAATGGCTCATCATATATGTTAAACCCAAAGTCACACATTTGATCTATTAAATTAAAAATAAAATACATTTATTTAATAAAATAAAACGTTTAAAATATATGTACTCAGGGACAGAGTGAAAGCATATGTGTCTAACATAATTGAAAAAATTTTGACTCAATTTTAATGAATCCTTTTATGGCAAAAGGGTTTAATATAAGGAGAAATGTTTTAATGATTGCATACTTTCATGTTTTATGAATATTATGAATATCAAGTTCACCCCTGCTGTAATACCAAATTTAGCATTTTAATGAACAATGTTTTTAACTGTTTACCATATGAGTTAGGAGTGATAATTAATTAAAAAAAAAACATGCCATTTTAAGTCTATTTTGGCTTTGTTTAACGTATTGAATGTTGTCGTGAGATCAGCGTATCGAACCGAATCGTTGTTACACCCCTATTAAATGTTGTTTCTCAATTATGCACACAGCATTTGTGGATCTGGATGTTTTTAAGCCTGATGGTTCACTGACTCAGACTTCCATCTCCGGGCAGCGAGCATCAGAAGGTGTGTTTGGATCCGTCAGTGAGCTCTGCCAGGCCGAGAGCTGTGAGCTGCTGGCTGAATCGGAAGAAACTATGGCTGAAATCCCATATTTGTTCATGTTTATATTGAGGGTGACAGATCTGCTGTATGTCTGAGGAGTGACGTGTGTAAAACCCTTTGCAGTGTTCAGTTATAATATGTCCCACTTAGGACTTCATTATAATCAACAGGCACATTTTATGTGCATGCTTTTAATGACAAAATAAGCATCAAGATATATTTTTGATTCTTGAATCGTTTTTTGTACCTGCTGACTCCGTATACGAGCTTGTGGTGACGCTGACATCATTTTCTCTCATAAACTTTTTGATTACACTATTGAAAGTCATTGAGAGACACTCACATCTGTCATTTAATCAAAAGGCCTTATTTAAGTTAATTTAACCATCTTAGTATGTTGTGAAATCAGATTGCGGATCTATTTTCTAGGATGGACTTCACTAGAGTGGTTATGTTAAAAATTAGTAACTTAAAGTCAACATGAAGCCAAAATGTTTTCTTTCTTATTACGCATTTCAGGTCTTATTGTGAAGGATTTATGCATCAATGCATGAATCCTTCACAACAAACTTCAGAAGAAAGAAAGAAAGAAAGAAAGAAATTTTGTTTTTATTATTTTTTTAAGGGGGCAGTTGTGGCCTAATGGTTAGACAGTCAGACTTGTAGCCCAAAGGTCGTGGGTTAGAGTCTCAGTACTGGTGTCATGAGAAATCGAGCCCCCCCCAAGGAATTGGGTCTCCTTTAGGACCCAGGTGGTAATGCCTGATCAAAAGTTGTTATTGTGATGTCTTGACTAATAATAACCTTTCACTACTGTATGATGTTTATTACATTTAAGTGCACAAACAACATGCTTGACATATAAAATGAATGCCTATATTGCATAATAAAAACAATCTGGAAACAGATAAGCAAAAAACATGCTTAATATAATATAAGCTAAGCTAGCAGGCTAATCGGGTAAATGTATGCTAAGCTAGTACATAAGCTAACTAAAAACTCAGTAAGAACGAGAAATGCTTGATTTCACAACCTATAGCTTGTTATATACTAATATATGAACCATGTAATTTAAAAGACATTAATGGTCATTATAACGCATTTTAAACTATATAATTCAGGTGTTAAAAATGCTACCCATTATGTCTGTTGAACCAATAGGCTCTGGGTCCTAAAGGGACCCGATTCCTGGGGGGACTCAATTTCTCACCACACCGGCAGGAACTATATGGGGGAAGTGAATGAACAGCACTCTCTTCCACTCTAATTACCCACAGCTGAGGTGCCCTTGAGCAAGACCCCTAACCCCCAATCGCTCCCCGGGCGGTGCAGCAAAAAAGGCTCTGAGTGTGTGTTCAATACTCACTTTTGTGTGTGTGCACTTGGATGGGTGAAATGCAGAGCATTAATTCCAAGTATGGGACACCATACTTGGCTACATGTCACATCACGTCACTCACTCACTTAGAAAGAAATGTTTCCTGAGCAGCAAATCAGTGTATTAGAATGATTTGTGAATTGTAATAATATTTCACAATATTACTGTTTTATTTGATGAAACACCTGTATATGCAGCCTTGGTGAGCATAAAAGAATATATCAGACTCCAAACTTTTGAACAATAGTGTAGATTCTCCTCGTATGGTTACTTTTAAAAACTCTGAATCTTGCGTGCCACATGTTTTGTGATATGATCTGAACAGGCTGCTTTCTGCCATCAGGCTAGACTTCATAATTGAAGCACATTTCATTTGGCTTAGTTTCCCATCTCTCATCTCACCCATCAATGAACCGCCTCGTTCCCCCGGAGGTCCTCGTGTCCGGAGGATAAATAGAAACTGTGTGTCCATTGTGTCCAGATGGGCTCAGGTGCTTACTAATGCTCTCATGAGGAATCACTCTGATAAATATTTGGACTGCACCTAACTTGGCACATCTTGTATTTCAGAAAAAAGTTTTTGCATTTTTATTTCTGTAATGTGATGTATTTACAAATGAAGTAGCAGCAAGTTTACTTTTTTTATTAAACAGTTTTTTTTTTTTTTTCTCTGTAACACTTTAGTTTAGGGTCCAATTCTCACTATTACTAGTTGCTTATAGTGAAGTGAAATGTGGCCAAGTATGGTGACCCATACTCGGAATTTGTGCTCTGCATTTAACCCATCCAAGTGAACACACACAGCAGTGAACACACACACCGTGAACACACACCCGGAGCAGTGGCATTATAGGCATGCATATTACTAGGATATTGGCTGTTAGTACTTATAAAGCACATATTAATGCCTTATTCTGCATGACCATATTTTCTACATCCCTTAATCCTTTCCAATGACTAAACTTACAATGACAGAAATAAAATTTCCTGATAATTTAATCACCTCCATGTCATCCAGGATGTTTATGTCTGTCTTTCTTCAGCCGAAAAGAAATTAAAGTTTTTGAGGAAAACATTCCAGGATTTTTCTCCATATAGTGGACTTCAACAGGGATCAACGGATTGAAGGTCCAAATGTCAGTTTCAGTGCAGCTTCAAAGAGCTCTACATGATCCCAGACGAGGAATAAGAGTCTTATCAAGTGAAACCATCTGTCATTTTCTAAAAAATTAAAAATGTATATACTTTTTAACCACAAATGCACATCTTGCTCTGTGATGCGGTACTCATTACATAATCACGTTGGAAAGGTCATGCGTGACGTAGGCAGAAGTACCAAGGTAGGGCGAAAAACTCCCATTTTCTCCTCCAACTTCAAAATCGTCTGACATTGTTGTTTTACCTTCTTTTTGTTAATGCCGTTTGATTTAGTCTTTGCTCGTTCGCTTTGTAAACACTTGCTCAGTACTTCCGCCTACGTCACACGTGATCTTTCTAACTTGATTACGTAATGTGTGGCGCAACACAGAGCAGTGCAAGATGAGCATTTGTGGTTAAAATGTATATAATTTTTATTTTTTTTTAGAAAATGAGGTTCCTCTAGATAAGACCATTATTCCTCGTCTGGGATCGTGTAGAGCTCTTTGAAGCTGCACTGAAACTGACATTTGGACCTTCAACCCGTTGAACCCCAGTGAAGTCCACTATATGGAGAAAAATCCTGGAATGTTTTCCTCAAAAATTTAAATTTCTTTTTGACTGAAGAAGGAAAGACAAACATCTTGGATGACATGGTGGTGAGTAAATTATCAGGAAATTGATTCTGAAGTGAACTAATCCTTTAACATCTACCTTACTAACTATTAATAAGCAGTAATTAAGAGTTTGAGGCAAAAGTCATAGTTAATAGTTAATAGTGAGAATTGGACCCTAATCTAAAGTGTGATCTTTTTTCTTTAGAATAGCATGCAGTGAAATGTTTATGAATGCAGATTGAGTCACCATTTTTCTTCATGTTGACTTCAGCAGATATCTGTGGTTCTGTGTATAAAGCACATGTTGTGTTCCTGTGGTGGTCTCGTTGGAGTAATTCCATGTTTATTTTAGCTTCTTTAGAAACGATGATGTCACTTTCAGATATTCAAGTGCTCCAGCTTTGCGAGATTAAGAACTGATGTGTTGGCATGTTCATGGATTGACTAACACTTTATGAGGTGTTAATGAGAGAGAGAAAGGAATGAGAGGAAAACCGAGTTAATCTTAATTCCAGTGTTAGGTGTAACACAGGCTATAAGTAACGCGAGTTACGTAATCAGATGAATTTTTTTCAAAATAATCAAAAGGTGAACATTTATTAATAAGCAATTTAATAAATTATTTATTGAACTTATTAATAAATGTTAATTTATTAAACATATAAATGTTAATTCCCAACCTATTTTGGGTTCATATTAAGTGAGCAATATAGTAATTTTTAGTAATCAATAGTTGGGTTAAATAAAACTGGCCAGCAGGTTGGGCAAACATTTAACCCAACCGCTGGGTCAAAACAACCCAATTAATGGATTTATCCATTTTCAACCCAACTTGGGTTGTTTTTAACCCAGCATTTTTTGAGTATAGGATTTTGACAGACTCCATCCTCATTCCCTTCCTGATCAATGTTAAGTAATATTTTAGAGTAATATTAGCTTTTTTTTCAGTTTCATTTTAATTTATTTTAAGTTTTTTTTTTCAATTTCTTAGTTTTTGTTTTCTATTTGGCTTTAATTTATTTTTTAGTACTTAAACTTATTTCAAGGCATGGTAACAAGTTTAAGTTTTTCATAATATTTGTATTTTATTTATTTATTATTTTTATATATACATATTTTTTTTTTCAGCTTTATTTCAATTACTGAAAATACTGAAAATAACCTTTAATAGTTTTAGCTTTAGCTAACCATAACACTGTTCCAGATTCTTTATGGAAAAGTAAGGTAATGCTGTTGTCATGCAGGTGTGAGCAGTTTGGTTTTATTTGGTGAGCCAACGTGACATAATTGCCAAACAATGATTACAAGCTGAAACAGAACCAATCCAGCTCACCCTCCTAAACTGTCCATGTTTCTCCCCAAGCCTGCATGTCTTAGCTTTTGTATATAACAGGGGCTTGTATCATGGAGGTAAAATGTGTTATTGACTCATGCTGACCAGTGAACAATCTCACAAAAATTTAACATTTTTCACAGATTTTCCATTACTTTTGTTTAAAGCAATAAAGACACAACTTATGGGGAGAGAGAACTGTTAAATATGCTAGTTAAACTTATTAAAAATAAAATGAGTGTTGTGTGAAATGTAGCTAGTTTTAACACATTTCTCTGTCACTTAAAAAATCATTCAGGTAATTTGACATTAATCAGTTTATTGTACCAAACGGGTTGAAAAGTAATAGGCGTTCATGTCTCTCAATAAGAGAATTAATAAAAATGCATTATTAAAATTGTATCTTTCATTTACCTTTTAATGTGTGCATTTAGAAAACTTTAGTACTTTACAAAAGAGGAACAAAAGTGATTTGTCAAAGAGCCAACAATATTTGTAAAATACATTCCCAAGTTTATTAGAAAACTAGATTAGGAAACAAGCCAGAGAAGAAGAGAAACGTAGGAGAGTTTTTTTAACTTTCAAGTCAAGTTTCCAGTCCTGTTTGTGGAAAGTAAAGTGTCATTTAAATGGTTTTGACTGGGATCAGCGCATCAAAATATCAGCTTGCATTTAGTCTTGAATGCAGTTACCACTCTAACAAAATAACCATATAGATAAGAAAATATCTTTATGATGCTGCCCATCTGGGTATCTCCGAATGAGGAAAGATTTCCCATTAAAGCTACATGTGAGAGTTGGGCACACTTTCTGAAGAAATGCCACAGTAGTTTATTACCCTTGGTGGGGATTCCAGCCTGTTTGTCATTTAAGCAATGTGGAAATACTCTGTAATGGTGCAGTGAAGAGCAGTTGAAGTGATAATTGCATACAGGTGGCTGATTGTCCAGAAAGTAGTGGTTGTTGATGATGTATGTCAGTTATAATGTCATTTGCAGTGGTATCTTTAGGCTGCTGTTCAGACAAAGAGTTAACAAAAGGACACATCTGAAGATTTGATCTGTGAAACATACACTGTGTTCCAAATGATTATGCAAGTGACATATCAGTAAGATTCCAGATTTTCAGATTTTAGTTTTTCTAAGAAAATGTTTGCTTGTTTATTTATCCATGTCTTTTTAGATAACTGGTATCAATCTCAAACAAAATAATTTGCCAGGTCTATGGAAACCATACTTAGAGGTTGTTCCACATTATTAAGCAAGTCACAGTTCTCATGCAATATGGGGAGGAAGAAAGATCTTTCTGAAGATGAAAAGCATGAAATGGTGCAAAGATTATCGAATTATCTTAAGATTTGTGAGTGATTTAGAGCACAGCAGAACTCCGTCAGATAAAGGCTTATTAATGAAAGTTCCTGTCAAAAAAATTAATTGTATTAAAAGAATTGTATACAATTGTATTTTTTTCTATAAAAAAAAAAAGCCAGTGTTGAGCAGCAAACAGGTATTTGAAGCTGCTGGTGTCTCTGGAGTCTCAAGAAGCTCTCCATGCAGGCTGGCAGTTGTGCGTAAAGATGCATTTTAGCCACCATTAACCAAACCTCACAAAGAGAAACATTTACAATGGGTTTAGAAATACATTTTCAAACAGTTTTATTGCTGTGGTGTTTTTTTGCAGCATGGGATAGTGCATAGTGCATTGTACAATAGTGCATTGTACTATGCACTATCCTCCTTTTTATACCATAGCTGAAAATGGCCAGTTATGAACTCCACATATCTTGCAAAAGTCATTTAAATACCCTCCATCTCACTTCCCAATATTCCAGCCCAAATCATCACCCGCCAGCTCCTTGCTGACGTCGCAGTCTTGTTGGAACGTGGTGGCCATTCACCAACCATCCAGAAATCCATCCATTTAGACCATCCATTGTAGTACGGCATTAGTCAGTGAATAAAACTATTTAAAAATGAGTCTTCATGTATTTCTAAACCCACTGTAAATGTTTCTCTTTGTGAGGTTTGGTTTAAAGTGGCTGAAATGCATCTTTACGCACAACTGCCAGCCTGCATGGAGAGCTTCTTGAGACTCCAGAGACACCAGCAGCTTCAAATACCTGTTTGCTGCTCAACACTGGCTTTTTTTTTTTTTTATACCTGCCCTTTTAATACAATTCATTTTTTTGACAGGAACTTTCATTAAGAAGCCTTTATCTGACCGAGTTCTGCTGTGCTCTAAAATCACTCACAAATCTTATGATAATTCGATAATCTCCATTCAGTTTCACAAAATATTAGTTGTTTTCATGCCTTTTGCACAACATTGCACCATTTCATGCTTTTCATCTTCAGAAAGATCTTTCTTCCTCTCAATATTGCATGAGAACTGTGACCTGCTTAATAATGTGGAACAACCTCTAAGTATGGTTTCCATAGACCTGGCAAATTTTGTCTGAGATTGATACCAGTTATCTAAAAATACATGGATAAATAAACAAACAAACATTTTCTTAGAAAAACTAAAATCTGAATGTTTATTGTACTGAAATCTTACTGATATGTCACTTGCATAATAATTTGGACTGCAATGTAATTTCCAACCTTTCTTTCTGCTAGAACTGGAAGTGAAAGTGTTGGCCTGCAGTCGATAATTAGTGCTACATTACTTAAAGGATTAGTTCACCCGAAAAGGAAAATTCTGTCATTAATTACTCACCCTCATGTCGTTCCACACCCGTAAGACCTTCATTCATCTTCAGAACACAAATTAAGATATTTTGATGAAATCCGAGAGGTTACTTTTATCCTCCATTGAAAGCAACGAAATTACCACACTCAAGGTCCAGGAAGGTACTGAAGACATTGTTAAAACAGCCCATGTGACTGCAGTGGTTCAACCTTAATATTCTGAGGTGACGAGAATACTTTTTGTGCGCAAAAACAAAACAAAAATAACGACTTTATTCAACAAATTCGTCTCTCCCGTCTTTCTGCTACTCTATTTACATTGCAGCGCTTCCAGGTTCTACATCAGAACACCGACTCATTATTGGCTGACTCATTATTGGCTGGCTCCTGCGTCAGCATCACACACATGCGTCGTGCTGCTCACGTGAACAGAGCGTGAAACGGCCAATTCTGAGCTGGCGTTCTGACGTAAACACAGAAGTTCTGCAATGTAAATAGTGTAGCAGAATGACGGGAGAGACAAATTTGTTGAATAAAGTCGTTATTTAAAAAGTATTCTCGTCACTTCATAACATTAAGGTTGAACCACTGTAGTCACGTTGACAATTTTATCAATGTCTTTACTGCTTTCCTGGACCTTGAATGTGGTAATTTCATTTCTTTCAATGGAGGATAAAAAAAACTCTCGGATTTCATCAAAATCTTAATCTGCGTTCCAAAGATGAACAAAGGTCTAAGCATGAGTAATCAATGACAGAAATTTTATTTTGGGGTAAACTAACCCTTTAATAAAACCAGCTTTCTGCCATTTTATCCAAAGTCTCAACACAAATTCTACATGTTTATGTTTACGCATCTGTTATGCTCATCTAGTTGTAACTGAGTTTGGAAAATGTCCCTGGCTTCTGGTCCCAAGATCTGGTTTACATCTTCATGCCTCTTGCCTGTCTCAGTATCTTCTATCCCTGCTCAAAACAAAACAAAACAGTTAAGTTGGATGATCTTAGCTGGTCTTTCAGCCTGGCTATAGCTGGTTTAGCAGGCTGGTTTAAGAGGGGTTTGGCCACTTTTTTAGATGGTCAGGATGGGAGACCAGCTGAACACCAGCTTTGTCAGGCTGAGAGACCAGTTTGACAAGCTTAAACCAGCTAAGACAAGCCAATATGGTTTGGCTGGTTTTAGCTTGTTTTCCAGCAGGGATAGGGAAAGCATTTATTTATTTAGTCATACATGAGCATCAACTGAAACATGATTGGCTAGTTGAATTTTAAAGATTTAACAATAAAAACATGATTTAATTTTTGACCTTTTGCATAAAAATGTTACAGTTTGCATGCCATTTGCAAACATTTTTACCTCTGTAATCTGTATTCTTGACAAGAAAACAAGATTTTCAATGAGAAAAAAAATGTAGGACAATACTTTTATCCATAGGAAATTGGGATAAATGGGAAATAAAGCAACTGCTGTATAACATTGTGCTAAAATTACTGTTTAAAAATTACAATTACTGTTTTCTGTTGTGAGATTTTAAAATGTAATTTATTCCTGTGATCAAAGCTGAATTTGAGTCTTCAGTGTCACATGATCCTTCAGAAATCATTCTAATATGATGATTTGCTGTTCAAGAAACATAATTGATTATTATCAATGTTGAAAACAGTTGTACTGCTTCATTTTTTTGTGGAAACATACATGCATACATTTTATTCAGGATTCTGAAAGTTTAAAGAGCAGCATTAATTGGAAATAGAAATCATTTATAACATTATAAATGTTTTTACTGTCACTTTTGATCAATTTAATGAATCCTTACTGAAAATGAATTTTTAGAAAAACTTTTGAAGGGTATTATGCATACTAGATTTGATGTTTTGTTGGTGTTTTGTGCAATGCCACATTGTGACTCACATTTCCAGGCATATGCTTTCATATAGTTTCTGATTTTTAGACCATCATCTTTATGTTTCTGTTCATGCAGTATCTCCGCAGCGCACTTGGATTAAAATTGTAGGATTATTAAATATTCTCTTTGCTTTTCTGTCTCTGTAGAATCTTATATCACACTTGAACTTGTACGTATAGGCGTATGTTCTCGCTCCAGGGAGAGGAGAGTATGGGTAATATATGCTGAGTGTGTAGGCATCTCAACACCTCAAAGCAGTAGGAGGGAAGAACAGGAGGGGAAGGAGAGAGAGTGAGAGAGAACGTCTATGAGTTCGTGGAAAGGCTATTTAAGGGCAGTCCATGCAATTCATAGTGCTCTGACTGAAGTCTCTCATATTAGAGAGGTGTAGTGCTTTTATCCTCTCTCTCCTTCTCGCTCAGAGGCTCGGCAGGCAGAGGGGTGTGTGGAATACATCACCAACACTCTCAGATCTTCCAGCACGTGGAGACACGGAGACAGACGGAAGCTGGAGGTCTGGATTGCTGGATTCACGTCTTCTGCACCTGATTTGCTCAGTGGAAGCTTGATTCATCACCACAGGTATCTTTATCTACTTCATCTGATGTGGTTTAACTTATCTTATGGATGCGGTGCTTTAGTCTTATTTTGGATGTTGAGCTTTTTTAACTTTCCATTCACTCTGCTAATGACCTGGAGGTTGCTCAGAGGTTTCTCTTTCATTGCTCACGAGATTAAGTTCTTAATTATGCTTCCTTTTTATGTCAACTTGATGTTTCTCTTAAAAATGTCAGCTGTTAGATTTCCGTTCATATTTAAATAAACATGCTTACTTTTGATTGCAGACATTGATTTTTTGACAAGTCTGAGCACAGTAGGAGACATTGAGATCTCTGAAACTAAATGGTTGAGCAAAAGGAGTCTCCTGCTTCTCTTCTAATCTCATTACTGTCTTGGAGAAACAATTGAGACATTAAAGAGTTCTCATTTCTATTTTATTTCCATATGCACTGAAAAATGCTGGGTTGAAAATGGACAAACCCAACGATTGGGTCATTTTAATCCAGTGGTTGGGTTAAATGTTTGCCCAACGTGCTGGGTAGTTTTATTAAACTCAACTATTGTTTAAAAATGACTATATGGCTGACTTAAAAGGAACCCAAAAGAGGTTGGAAATTAAAAATCAGACACATAATCACTAGAGGCAACAATAATGATCAAAAGGTGAACATTTATTAATAATCAATTTAATAAATGATTATTGTTTAATTATTATTCATTAAGCTTATTAATAATGGTTCATTTCCAACATATTTTGGGTTCATTTTAAGCAAGCAATACATTCATTTTTAAACAATAGTTGAGTTAAATAAAACTACCCAGCAGGTTGAGCAAACATTTAACCCAACCACTGGGTTAAAACAACCCAATCGCTGGATTTGTCCATTTTCAACCCTACATGGGTTGTTTTTAACCCATCATTTTTTTTTATAGTGTGTGTTTGAACATAAAGCAAAGTTTTATTTCTCAGAGTTCTCAAGTATTAACTTTGTCTCAGATGTTTCTCTTAAAAATTATCCTAAAAATAGATACAAATGTGGTCATGCACGCTCTAAAAAATGCTGGGTTAAAAACAACCCAAGTTGGGTTGAAAATGGACAAACCCAGCGATTGGGTTGTTTTAACCAAGCGGCTGGGTTACATGTTTGCCCAACCTGCTGGGTAGTTTTATTTAACCCAAATATTGTTTAAAAATTACTGTATTTCTTGCTTAAAATGAACCCAAAATATGTTGGAAATTAACATTTATTAATATGTTTAATAAACAAACATTTATTAATACTTTTTTTGAATAATATTTAAACAATAAACATTTATTAAATTGCTTATTAATAAATGCTCATCTTTTTGATTATTATTGTTGCCTCTAGTAATTATGAGTCTGATTTTTAATTTCCAACCTATTTTGGGTTCATTTTAAGCCAGACATATAGTAATTTGTAAACAATTGTTGGGTTAAATAAAACTACCCAGCAGGTTGGGCAAACATTTAACCCAACTGCTGGGTCAAAACAACCCAATCGCTGGGTTTGTCCATTTTCAACCCAACTTGGGTTGTTTTTAACACAGCATTTTTTAGAGTGCAGAGTTCATATTGAGATAAACATACTGGCTTTTGATTGCAGACTTTCTTGACTTACTGAACGCAACATCAGACATAAAGATTTTTGAAACTATAGGAGATGGAGGAGACTCGTTTTGCTCTCCATCTAATCTCGTTACTGTCATGGAGAAACAACTGAGACATTAAAGAGATCTCATTTTTATTTTCTTTCATGTTGGAACCTAAAGGAAAAAATTTCTCAGAGGAGATTCAGTTGAGTTCTCGGTTATTTTGAAGTATCAGCTCAGATGTTTCTCCTAAAAATCCCAGTAAAAACAGATACAAATGAGTCTCCTGTTATCATTCAGAGTTCATACTAAGAAACAAACTGACTTTTGAATGCAGACGGTGATTTCTTGACAAGACTGAGCTCAGTATGAGACATTAAGATCTCTTCTGAAGCTAGGAGACACATGAAATTAATGGGTTCTTTTTCTCAGGAGAAACAGGAGACTCCTTTTGCTCTCCATTTAATCTTATTGCTGTCTAAGAAACAACTGAGACATTAAAGAGACTTCCATTTTAATTTTTTTTAGAAGTTTTACTTTTTTTTTTTTTCTAGAAGTNTGCAGAAGTTGTTTTTTCACAGCTGTGGAGATTCAGTTGAGTTCTTGGTTTTGAAGTATCAACATTGTCTCAGATGTTTGTCCTCAATTTTTTTTTTGTTTTTTTGGAGAAATTAAAATGAGACCCAAATTAACCAAATTTTAAATGCAGTAGAAGTGCTGTGCTTTAAATGGAAATTTTGGAGTTCATATTGAGATTTATGATATTTTATTTTGGCAAATCTGAATATATGTTCCTGGCCCTATTGAAAATGTCTCATTAGTGCACATTATTTAAAAAAAAAATCTGTNAGAAGTTGTTTTTTCACAGCTGTGGAGATTCAGTTGAGTTCTTGGTTTTGAAGTATCAACATTGTCTCAGATGTTTCTCCTCAATTTTTTTTTATTTTAAATTTTTTTTTGGAGAAATTAAAATGAGACCCAAATTAAAAAATGTTATATGCAGTAGAAGTGCTGTGCTTTAAATGGTAATTTTGGAGTTCATATTGAGATTTATGATATTTTATTTTGGCAAATCTGAATATATGTTCCTGGCCCTATTGAAAATGTCTCATTAGTGCACATTATTTAAAAAAAAAATCTGTGTGCATGTATGTAAGGTATGAATTATTTTTTGTATGTACTTTTTAATAATGTGCACTCTCACCCCGCCCTTCATTGCTCCGCCCCCAAAATGCACTAACATGCAATGCACGAGTGGATATCTCTTTATCAAAAATAAAGTGAAGATGACAAATGAACGACAAGGAAGCACAAAAAATTAACATACAGTACACAAGAGTATATACAAGCAAGAGTTTGTTGTTAGTCACCAGCAGCACACCAGCTCCAGACATGACATTAAAAACCAGAAAAAACACAACCTCGGCGTCGGTTTTCAGGCCTTCCCGCTTAGGTCTCCCCAGCGCATTGAAGCTCTTCTAACATTAATGCGAGTCCTAAAGCTCTTGCCTGATTATAGCCTTCAATTTCCAGTGATGTTCTTCTGACTTTTCTCTTTTGTAATGTCTCTCAGCCATCTCTCTTTCTACAGTCTTTCTTTAAATCTCCCTCTAGCTCGCTCTCTCTTCTCCCCCCTCTTGAGTGGACACGCCCCCTACTGCTGATTGGCTACAAATGTGTTGTGCTGCTCGGTCCGATCCACATTCAACAGCGTTTTTCAAAAAATCGCTTACTGCACCTTTATTAGTTGGCATGAAACTGAAGTTTCAATAGTATTTTTCCCTATTGTGATGTATATCTGAGTGAAATAGCTTCTCGAACAAGAAAAAAAAAATGTAGGGAGGGACTTGTTCTTGTCCATCTGGGATTGATTGTGGTTTGCTATTGGTCGATCTCATGTGAGTGACAGGTTGCCCGCCCTCACGCCAGTAAACATATCATCAGAGAAGAGAAGAGATGTCGCTGCAAGAGGGAAGGGAAATTATTTTGATTATGAGGGCGTGTGAATTGTACATGGATAAATCATTTATAATAAATACTGCAATATTCCATAAATAACAATAATTGTCTAGTTTGATTTCATGGTGACTTTAAGGCATCGTCTTCATGCAGTGAGCATGAACATATGTATGTTTTTATGTAAGGGATTCTGACAGACTGATGCAAGGCTGAAACGAGTGCGGTTGTCTTACTTTGATATCACCTGGCAAAAGGCACACATCCATCTGTCAGTCTGCGCATTTCTATATGACTTGAGTGCTCATCATGAAAATGACGTCCTCCTATGGAAACAGGAGAATGATCTGTGGTGCAGTTGGGAAGCAGCTGGGGGGTGGGTGTGTGTGTGTGTCTGTGTTAGGGAAAGACTCCAGACATTGTGGTTTTTGAGGTTTAGGTGCGTAAACAAACCATTACTATTTAATGTGTAGCTCTTACTGTAACAAATGCTTGAAATACTATTTAAAATTAAAAGCTATTCTTCTAAGCCAAAAATTTCTGACTCTAACTCCTCCTAGAGCTTTGAGTCTACAACCTCCAAGTTTGGGTCAGACCTTCAGACTGTTCTGACCTAGTGTGCTCTGTCTTTTCTAACTGATCCAACTTATGGTTTTCCTAAAAATGAAGATTAAAAATCATAAAAATCCCATAGACTTACATTAACGGAATGTTAAAAATGAGCCAAGACTGTTCAAACAGCTGACAAAATTTAAGTCCATCCATCCATCCATTACTTTAAACTTCAAACTTTCTGGTCAGGCTTTTGTCAAGCCAACTTCAAAGTTTGTCTTGACAAAATTTTTATCTAATTATTATTGCTCATACTTCCAGATTTAGCACAACTAGTGTGTAACTCATCCTGAACCATTTGTGAGTGATTCTTCAAATCATGTGTCTTGTTGATGAGAGGTCTCACATGCTAAGTGATTTTTGCTCAACAGACCATAAAATGAGCAAAAAATGAGTGCTGTTCCAAAAACCTAGTGAGCTGTCTACATTTTAAAGCATAGTGTGCTACCATCCTGAAGAACATTTCAAAAGATTTGGCAACATTATGCTACCCTCTAATATATCTCCTTTTATGCAGTTTACAAGGTGGCATTACATTCTCCCCAGATTGCTCTGCAATAACTAAATCACTTTCATTACTTAAAAGTATCAACAAATTGTCAAAGTAAAAATAGACTATTTTAACAGTTTTATGCTTATTCGAGTTTTGCATTGCAGCAACACACAAGTGTCAAACTCCATTAAATCCAATTGTGAGTCGATTGTCCCATGCCGAACTCTACTTGAATGACACACAGACTGCAGACAGTTTGTAGAGTGGTTAATAATCAGTTACTTATAGGGTTTTAGAAAGTAATTGCCTCTGTAGGCAGTGAAGCCATTGTGGAAAAAGAAGTGTGTCTGGCTTAATTGTATTGAATGTGCACCTGTAGTGTACTTCAAATCTTATATGTGTATTTAAAAAAAACTGTACTTGCAGACAATATAATATTAAGTAAATGAAGGGCCACTTAAGTGTACTTAAGAGAGCACACTTTGATGACTGTTTCTTAACACACTTAAATACACTTTTAAAAAGAGTAATGGTACACTTTTTAAAAGTGGTTAAAAAGTGGTAAATTTTTTTGGTTTAAAAGTAAAACTTTTAATTTACAATTAATTTTTAAGTATACATTTTAAATCATGTTTTAATATATATTTTGTATTGTGCTTTAAAGAAGTACACTTATTTTGATGTGTTGACTAACATACTAAAGCGAATGTAAATTATCATTTTAAATATAATATAGAGTAACTGTAGTGTGTTACTCTATATTATATTTAATATATTTTTTAAATGTAAGTCCTACTTAAGTGGGTCAAAAAGCATTCTTAAGTTCAGCTAATTGCATTTAATATAAATTTAAACTATAATACATTATACACACTTAAGTATATTCTTTAATAACATATTATTTCCATAACAAGTACTCCTAAAAGTATGCTGAAGTTTACTTTCACAAGGGACAGCAAGGCAGCTCACTAAGTTTTCGAACAGAGACTTTACAATTTGTATGACACAGCACAAGCTTTTACATGAGGAAAATGCGCACCATTTTTGGAAAGCGGAATGTAGAGACATTTTTGATGACACTCGGTGGCCCCATAAATGACAGTACATGGTGTTTTAGCTTCTTCTGCACTATTAACAGAAAGTGTGGCCTTTTTGTGGTGTGAAATGATCACTTAGTATGATAATGCAAAGTGAATTGTTGCAATTCATTTGGTTGTTCTGAAGCTCATGCTACAAACCAGATGGTCTTTTTTCACCCTGGCAGTTTTATCATCAGGTTTATGGAAGCGCATCAGGTGAGCGCAGTGGGACGTTTGAGGTGAGCGTTTGAGGTTTAAGACCTGAGGAAAGAGTCCGGCCCCCTTCTCCATCCAGCTGAAATGAAAGGGCATAAATTGTCAGAGGTCAGCGGCAGACGGGGGTTTATGATGCCTCTGCTATGTGCGGTTCCTCCTGTGAAGGTGTGGAAGGAATGATGCGAACAAAGAGATAGAGAGTGAAAGGGGTCTGGGTCTGTCAGGACAGCTGGAGTGAGACTAACCTACGGCCTCAGGGCTTCACTTAAGTAAGAGAAAAACAACATTGTTTGAGTGTGAAATGTTTGATTTTTAGGTGTGCAGGATATATCGGCCACCATATCGGTATCGGCCGATATATGATAATTTTTAATGTTATCACTATCGGCTTGATAATATCGTTGGCCAATATATTAAAGCGATAAATAATGTATTATTTCCTTCAGCTGAGACACTTCAGATGTGCACTGTTCGCCATTATGGTTTTGAATTGCTTGAAATATGATTGAAATCACTTCAAAAAGTGCAATATGCAGCGAAAGTCTGTCATATAGGCTACATAATATTATAATGAGAACATTATAATTGTGTGTTTGGGACATGGCTTTTAATGGTGAGACTTGTTTTTGTAATCAGGCTCTCAAAAATTATATAAAAATTTGGATTTAGATTTATCAGTCAATATATCAGTTATCGGCTTTCAAATGTAAAGAATTAGCAGTTATCGTATCGGCCAAAATTTTCATATCGGTGCATCCTTAGAGATTTTATTTTGGTGGGCCAATCTAGTATAGCACTTACTGCATACTGCCAAAGCAAAGATGTTTTAACTTTTTGCAGTTTAGTCAAATAATAAGTCAAGACAGAAGTGTTGAAAATTGTGGTTAATCTGGTTTATTTGTTATACATTGCATTGTGTAATACAGTGTTCTGTACAGTGTGCTCTGGTTGTATACCACACATTTCACAAAAGCATTAGGTCATGTGGTTATCCCATACATATTTTCCACTGGATATATTCTGCACACTGCTAAAACAGTGTTAAGTTAGTGTGCTGTTCTGAACATTGAAGATGTCAACAAGTCTTTCCTTTTGATGTCAGCATGAAAACTAAAGAAATCTAAACCATGTCCCAGTGCAAATTTTCATTTTAGTCAAGTACATCCAGGTGTTGTTGAATAAAATGAACATCAACGGTGATCCGGACCGGACAGCTGCGCTGCAAACCAGTTATACGGTGTGTTCTAGGGTCTGTGTTCCCATGAGCAGTCTTTGATATAAGCGCCTACTTCCCATAAATCTCAGGGAGTCTAGACAGACAGGTCTGGGTTGCATGTGGACCCGTGGTGCAGATGGCCTGGTGCTGATGGATCACTTCCAGGTTCTTTTTTTTAATGAGAATCACTCATTTAATTTGGTAAGCGGCCACTGAAAATGAAGTGAATTCATGTCTGTTGTATCCGTTACACCATGAAACTTCTCACTTACTTAAAGTGAAAGTGTCACGTAGGGGCATTTCTCTGATGGTATCCTCATCACGGTCAGTGTTCTGGAAGTATTCAGCAGTTCAGTGAAATTGGAGAGTTCTGGAGGTCGCCTTAATGAGGAAAGCATTGATTCGCAGGACAATAAAGTATCTTTCCATCCAGAATTATTCGGATATAACAGAGCTTGTCACAGGCTTCAGTATCGCAGTAACAGTTTCATATCAAGCTATATATATATGGTCAGAAATATTGGCACCTTTGATAAATATGATCAAAGATGAGTGTAAAAATAAATCTGCATTGTTTATCTGATTTTTTTTTTTATCTGTTGGTATTTGATAGAATCCATGATACCATGAATCTGAACAGGATGTCCAGGCCCGAAAATAGGCCCACAACATGAAAAATCCAGCAGTATACTTAACCGTGGGCATGGGGTACGTTTTATCCATGTGTGCACCAAACCCATCTGGTGGGTTTGCTGCTAAAAAGCTCTTGTTTTTAGTTTCATCTGACCATAGAAGCCGGTCCAATTTGAAGTTCCAGTCTTGTCTGACAACTGAATATGCTGGAGATTGTCCCGAACAACTTGTGGTGATGTAGGTGCTGTTTGATCTCTTTTTTTTTTTAGGCTTTCTGAGACTCAAGAATCAACTAATCTCTGCAATTCTCCAGCTGTGATCCTTGGAGAATCTTTGGCCACTCAAACTTTCCTCCTCACTTCACATTAGGACGATTTAGACACACGTCCTCTTCCAGGCAGATTTGTAACATCTGTAGTTGATTGGAACAACTTAATTATTGCCCAGATAGTGGAAATGGGGATTTAAAAAAAATTATTTAGCTATTTTGTTACAGCCACGTTCTATTTTGTGAAGCTCAACAATCTTTTGCTGCACATCAGAACTATATTCTTTGGTTTTACTCATTGTGATGAATGATTAAGGGAATTTGGCCGTTTTGTTTCCTCATGATTATACTCCTGTATATCCTGAATGGGAATATACTTCAGAAATATTTTACTTATAAAAAATTCTAGGGGTGCCAATAGTTGTGTCCAACGTGTTTTGGAGAAAAACATTTATTTCATAATGTGATTTTTTTTTATTTTTTTTTTATATTTTATATATATATACAGACAGTCAGTTTATTTATTTATTTATCCCCGTAGGGAAAGTAAGTTATAATTCAGTATACTTCTAAGTATTCTTCAGTAGTGATTTTCCTGGTTTTGGCTTTTAGAGTATGAAATGCATTATGGCTTTGGACAGCTTTTCTGGTACAAAATGCATTAAAGTGTAACTGTATTTTGTCATGCATTTGGTGTCACATAATTCATTCAGTCCACAAAATTTGTTATGCTTGGCAACCCATACAAAAGAGCTCAGCTGTAACCTCTCACTCCCATGAAGCACTGCAAATGATTGGAATCTCCCTTTACTGTCAAACTGTGCAAGTATTTGTCTAAAATATATTGTTTTTATACTCTTAATCTCTCACTACAATCAGTAGTTTTATATTGTACTTTATTTTGTACTAAAAAATGTATTACATAATTTACAATGCTTCATGGGATGAGTTATTCATTCACTCTTAAAGAATTTAATCTTGAATTCAGGTTGCTCCTGTGCAATTGGTTTGTGCGTTTGTTTGTTTATTATTTATTTGTTTGTTTGTTTATTTGTTGTTTATTCACTCTTAAAATAATTTTAAGAGCACTTCTACATTTGTCTCTCTTTCGATTTTTCAATTTAATTTATTTTTAATTTTTTGCTTCAAATCAACATTAGTAGTCATTCATTTTGGTGTGGTTCAATTTCCATTTTATCATTTTGTAGATAAATGTAAGATCCCTAAACCCCATCCCAAACCTAAACATACCCAGTTTATACAGAATGTTAAAAGAATAAAACATAATGGACAGAAATGTGAAGGAAAATGACTATATTAGTAAAAATATAACATTAAAATTATATTTTGAGCCGCTAATCCTACACCTAGCCCTAAACCTACCCATAACCGTTTCTTAAAACTCCGTACTGTTATACGTAAATAAAAGAATAACAGACAAACAGGCGTAATCACAATAATTTATTTATTGCGAAAATGTCAAAAGTGGTACCAAAAGTAGTTCAAATGATGATGAGTTCCAGTCGCTGTCCTCTGTGGCGGTAATAGTTTTTTATAGGGTACAGAGCAGAATTTAACTTATTAATCCATGAAAATATGATGAATCCGGCTTCTCTCCGTGAAGGCGCACACTCATTTCAAAATGTTGCAGCACAAGTCATGAACAGAAATGTTATTTTCATATTAAGTAGATAAGTAAACTGCTTTCAATAAATTAGACAAAAAATCAATGTATTGATTGGAAAATTTAATACAACAGATTTAAAACATTAATGCCACGATTTTAATATTAATACATGGGAATTCATATACATTCACACTTTACGTTACATGATTTACGTTTTATTGCCGTTAATACATAAGTATTTTTACGTTTTAGTGCTATAAATACGTCAATGTTGTTTGAAAACGTGAGTAAATGTACGTGTGGTAGAACCACACTTTACGTAAAAATACACACGTATTCTCATGAGATCATGTTGAATTGAGAACTAGGCTACTTCTGGAGCTAAAAAGTAAATAAATAAATAAATTCTTACATTTTTAAGCTGAAGATTATCTCATGAATATTAAAGAGGACCTATTATGCCCCTTTTACAAGATGTAATAGTAAGTCGCTGGTGTCCCCAGAATGTTTCTGTGAAATTTTAGCTCAAATACCCCACAGATCATTTATTATAGCTTGTCAAATTTGCCCCTATTTGTGTGTGAGCAAAAACACGCCATTTTTGTGTGTCCCTTTAAATGCAAATGAGCTGCTGCTCCCCGCCCCCTTTCCAGAAGAGGGCGGAGCTTTAACTGCTCGCGCTTCGGTTGCTCAACAACAACAAAGCTGGTAAAACAGCCAAAATGAGGATTGTCAGTAACGGTGTTCAGCCTTACATTGTTCAAACCGGAGTCGACACCGATGGAGAGGCTCAGGAAGAAGTTACAACTTTTAGAATGGAACTGGATGTTTCTGAATGGTTAGAGAATACATTTATGTAGTTGCTGTGGAGTTGATTCAACTAATTGACTAGCATGTTAATCTTTTGAGCAAGTCCAGCGTTGAATTGATCCTCGTTTGTGAAGCAGTCCGACGTAAAATGACGGCATGGTAACAACACTCTACTACAACAACTCTTCCTCTTCTCTAAAGCAGCCCAACATGGCCTCACCACCTTTGTTGCGTGTTCTCGGGGGCAGGGTTAATGCAAATTTTATGGTTAGTGATATCACTAACCCATGAAGAAGCTTGTTGTAGTCCTTAAACAGCAAATTCTTTAAAAGCAAATATCTCCCTTTGCATTGAACTTTGAGCGTTGTAACTTTGCAGATGTTGTTTATGCTCAAACAGCAACATTACACACTAACTAAAGTTAAAAAAGTGAAATCATAATCAACCACCCCTTTAAAAAGCCACTAGATGTGGTTGCACAATCCCCTATCCTAATGATTTAAATAACTTTTGGATTGTAAGGTGTTTTATTGCAGCTGTAATAAAAGCATGATGTCAATCACAACAATACTTTTGATGCTTTACTTTCTAGAAAGTAATTAGCACACAGAAAGATTCTAAATCTGTTTCCCTCAGCAAGCAAAACAGCATGTGGCATTGTGCTCGGCATAGACATCAATCAAAGTCTTGTAATCGCCCACTGGCAGTGGACTAAACATGTGAGAGTGTTCACATATACAGCATGCAGTCTGCTCTATACTTCTCCTGAAGTGTAGATTGATACATCCTGCTATAGGGTTACAGTGGATGGTTTATCTTTAAGCTCTAGACTTCCACCAAATTGTATATTTGTTAGGGGTGGAATCTACTGAACGCTGAAAACCTTTGACGACCGAAGCTCTTCTAGTCTAAACTCGTATGACACGCACATGCACAGAGTCTTCGCTGTGGACCAGGCAAAACAGATGGCTGAATACACAGGCCAACATTCCTAGTCCCTGTTTTCCAGGTGGGAAAGTGCCATTTCTGTTGCCAGTACAGGGAAAACTAATAAAGATACAGTAATTCTGGATTATAACTTAAAGAAAGCACTATTTTGTGTTCCAGAAGGAGGATTTCCCTTTATAATATTCTTAAATACATATTTATTTCTTAGTATCTTTTACAGATACTATATGTATATATATTTATATTTATATATACAGTGGGTACGGAAAGTATTCAGACCCCCTTAAATGTTTCACTCTTTGTTATATTGCAGCCATTTGCTAAAATCAGTTACGTTCATTTTTTTTTTCCTCATTAATGTACACACAGCACCCCGTATTGACAGAAAAACACAGAATTGTTGACATTTTTGCAGATTTATTAAAAAAGAAAAACTGAAATATCACATGGTCCTAAGTATTCAGACCCTTTGCTCAGTATTTAGTAGAAGCACCCTTTTGATCTAATACAGCCATGAGTCTTTTTGGGAAAGATGCAACAAGTTTTTCACACCTGGATTTGGGGATCCTCTGCCATTCCTCCTTGCAGATCCTCTCCAG
>RJVU01007700.1:1328087-1348295 GCA_003731715.1 Anabarilius grahami | reverse complement strand
TTTTTTTTTAAATAACATTAAAAATAAAAAATTTCACCCCAGAGACAATAAAGCGTGAAGAAAAATGTTTATTTATTTATCCTCAGAAACAGAATTAATTTATATCATAAATAAAAATAATCAGTGCTGTAATCTATAAAGCCGCTGCCTAATGCTAATGTCTTCATGTGACAATCATGTAACACTTAAGCTGTTTGCAATGTACTTTGGCAAACCTGTACAACTTGTAAATAGGAAGTTATAATGCTTTTAAAGTCTATTAATGTTTTCATGCCTCTTCCTTAGCAAATGCTATTTGATTAGCTTGGCAAATGTGATATTTCCATAATGGAAAATTGCATGTATTCCTGTAGCTCAACCAGTACAGCATGGCGCCAGCAACGCTAAGGTCATGGGTTCTATTCACAGGGAATGCATGAACTTATAAAATGTATAACTTGCAATGTAAGTTGCTTTGGAAACAAGCACAAATGTAAATACACATATCTCCTGATTCTTTAGGTGTTGTAGGAACGAAGCCCTACTGCAGCAGCCATGGAAACTACAGCACGGAAACCTGCGGCTGCATTTGTGACCCCGGATGGAATGGCCCCAACTGTACCATTCCCGACTGTCCCGGGGACTGCAGCGACCAGGGCCGCTGCGTTAACGGAAAGTGCCAGTGTTTTGAAGGCTTCACGGGTGAGGACTGCAGCTTGAAAACCTGTCTGGTTGACTGCGGTGAGAACGGCCGTTGCGTTGATGGAGTGTGTGTTTGCAATGAAGGCTTCTCTGGGGAAGATTGCATGGAGTCGGATTGCCTCAACAACTGTTTGGGACGCGGCCGCTGCGTTGATAGTGAGTGCGTCTGCGTCGAACCCTGGACTGGCTTCGACTGCTCCGAGCTCATCTGCCCGAATGATTGCTACGACCGCGGACGATGCGACAACGGGACCTGTTACTGTGACAAAGGCTTCACCGGAGAGGACTGCGGGGCGCTCGTTTGTCTGAACGACTGCTCAGGACGAGGTTTCTGCATTGATGGCCGCTGCATATGCAACGCCGGCTACTCCGGCGAGGACTGTTCCAGCTTGACCTGTCCGAATGACTGCAACGAAAGGGGACGCTGCTTTAACGGAGTGTGCATTTGCGACATGGGCTTCCATGGGGAGGACTGCGGGAAGCTCTCGTGCCCGAACAACTGTAACAACCGAGGTCGCTGCATTGACGGCCATTGCGAATGCGACGTCGGCTTCCAAGGCCACGATTGCTCAGAGCTCAGATGCCCCAATAACTGCAATAATCGGGGGCGTTGTGTTAACGGGCAGTGCGTTTGCGAAGAGGGTTTCAGCGGCGAGGACTGCAGCATTAAAACCTGCCCGTCGGACTGTTACGGCCGAGGTCAGTGCGTGGACGGGAAGTGCGTTTGCTTTGCAGACTTCACCGGTGAAGACTGCAGTGAATTGAGCTGCCCGAACAACTGCCTGAACCGCGGACGCTGCTTCGCAGGGCAGTGCGTTTGCGACGAAGGCTTCACCGGAGAGGACTGCGGTCAAAAGAAATGTCCCAATGACTGTCTCAGCCGAGGACGCTGCGTGGAGGGCCGATGTGTTTGCCAGGAGGGTTTTGAAGGCCAGGACTGCTCCGTTCCCACCTGCCCAGGAAACTGCAACAACCGCGGGCGCTGCGTCAATGGAAAATGTGTGTGCGACGAGGGATTCGTTGGAGATGCCTGTAGAGAAAGAAGCTGTCCGAACGAATGCAATGGAGCAGGCCAGTGTGTGGACGGCCGCTGCGTTTGTGATGAAGGCTACATTGGCGAGGATTGCTCTGAAGGTAATTGTTATAATAGCAGGTATTAGGGATGCACCAATATGAACATTTTGGACGATACCGATAACCAATAATTTTTTATATTTGAAAGCTGATAACCGATATATTGGTAATCGAAGTCAAAATTTTTTTATAATTTTTGAGATCCTGATCACTATTAATCCGTTATTTATCGGCCTTAATATTTTGGACAAATTTTCTTATCAGGCCGATAACGATAACATTAAAAATGAGCACATATCGGCCGATACAGATATGGTGGCCAATATATCGTGCATCCCTAGCAGATATTCTATTATCATTTTTATTTTGTATTCTTTTTAATTTTTATATTTTTTCATTTTAAAGTTTAATTACATTATCGTCACGGACAAATGGTAGTACGAAGGTGTTTTACAGCTGGAGCAAACTTTTCTTGAGAGTTCCCTTTGGCGAGCCGTTTCGAACCAGTGTTGCCAAGTCCGCGGTTTTCCCGCAGAATTGGGATACTTTAGCACAGTTGCCGTGGGTTGTTTTTCATGTCCGCATTTTAAAGCGACCCCAAATAACATGATATTTAGCTCTTAAAAATGTGATTGGGCTAGTTTTGAGTAGCAATTGGCGGGTTTTGTTGTGTGAACCTGGCAACCCTGTTTCGAACTCCCTAAACGAACTCCAAACGAACTTTGGCCAAACGTTTTGGCCTGATTTTGTTCAAAATTGTCACATCAGTTCATTCTTCGATTTCATTTGAAGTATATTGGGGTCTTTAGTCGTTATCAGGGTTATTATAGTTAAATAAAATTAAAACTAAAACATTAAAAAAATGTTTATTGAAATAAAATAAATTTTAACTGTAATAAAATAAAATATAAAATAACTTTTTTATTTAAACTAGTTGCTAAGGCAACGTTTCCCATTTTTTCAGTTTTTTTCACAATATTACTGATTTACTGTATTTTTGATCAAATAAATCCTGCCTTGGTGAGCATAATCTTACTTGCTTCAAACTTTTGAACGGTAGTGTATAGTGAAAAATAGCACTTCTGAACCTATGCAAAACATTTGTGATAAACAGGCCATAATGTGAAACGATATTTGCTGGAAAATTTTATTCGAAAAGTGTTAAATCCTATTAGGCTTGAAGGTGATGGTCACATGAGACCCAATTGTGTTTTAGGCCATGTTAGATTTGAGTAGTTTGGTATGATTTACATGCAATATTTGAATGTACAGAAACAAGTGTCAAGAACTAGGGTGGAGGGAAGATTTTCTAAAAACAACGATTTGTTTGGAACAATATGTGGGCAGGAATAAATAAAAAAAATTAAGGTCAAACTGTATACTTAACACACAATTTTTAGATCCAACTTATTGCACAGAAGAGTGCTGAACATGCTAGATTTTTATACTTTGACAGCAAACTCGTTTCTTGACTAATACCATATGTGTGCCTGTGAAATCCATTAGATTTATATAGAGGAACATTAGTTGTGGAGGTCAAAAAAAACTGCTATTAATAAAAAACAAAAGATAATTTACTCAGTGTAGCTTAATTGAAACCTCTCTATAGTTTGATTGGATGTTTCCCAGTCACCACAGTGGAGACATGGACAATTTTCCTACCACTTGGCACTAAAGGTCATTCAGTCTCTCAACATCTGTGACATAAATGAGCCTTAATATCTTTCCCAGTCTCACCACCGGAAGACCTGACCGTGACAGATGTGACCACGGAGAAGGTGAACCTCACATGGAAGAATGAGATGCTGGTGACGGAGTTTTTAGTCACGTACATCCCGACGTCACCAGGCGGCCTGCAGTTAGACTTCCGAGTGCCTGGAGATCGGACGTCTGCTACCGTCTCTGAGCTGGAGCCTGGAATTGAGTACCTGATCAATGTTTATGCCGTCCTCAACAACAAGAGGAGCGTTCCAGTCAGTGCCAGAGTGGCCACACGTACGTCCACACACCCTGGTCAACATTACACACACATGCAATCACTATACGAACCTGGACACTTTGTACTGAAACATAACATATATTTATTTACATATATTTGGAATGTGCGTAGATGGGTAATACGCCGCCTCCGCAGAAGAAATCAATGCCTACTTCATCATTGCAACGTTAGCCCCGCCCATTGGCATATTAGTGAGATGAGGAGGAGAGAAGAGCGATACAGGACTTAAAATAACATTACCTTTCAAAGGATCCTAATGCTAGGAATATGGTTATTTATTTTCAACAATGTGAATGTCTCAGTTGAGCTTTTATTATTTATATTCGGTACATTTCACTGTGGATTCTTTGGTAAATGAATTGCATTTCGGCGCAGACTTTGCAAACAGACTTTTACAATATAGACTCGACAGTAATGCAACAACATGTAAGTAACTGTGTTAGTTCTAATGCCTGATCTGACATGTAATGATTCATGTACAGTCAGATGTTCTTTGTCTATGTGTCAGTAAATCAAACCAGTGACTAAAGGGTCAACTTCACTTTGTTTCTCTTAGTAGGATGAAAATAATCTGTTATTTAAACGTGATTAAATTATATATAGAAAGCGATCAAAGAACGCTCCCTTTACAATCGCTGGAACTGTTAATCAAACAGCGCGAGTTTATCAGTGATTGAGTTCTGGACTCACTCCAAAACTAAAAAAAAACAAATCCTTAGTGTGCAGAAATTGAGTTGCAATGACGAGATCACTGCTTTCATGCACTCAACAACATGTCTGTGATCGGCTACAATGTTCATCACTGCAATCTTTCATGCCACGATCTAAATATAATGCCGTAGATCTAAATGTAATGCTATAATCAACACTTTTCACGGTTAGTTATTACTATACATCTGCACAGGTGAACCTCTTAAATCCAGGCACTGAACATTGCTAATAAACTTTAATGAATGTCATGATACTCTGCTAAAAAACCTGTGCTCTTTCCCTACAGATCTACCACAGCCTGAGGGCCTGAAGTTTAAATCCATCTCTGATACGTCTGTGGAGGTTTTGTGGGACCAGCTGAACTTTCCATTCGACGGCTGGGAGCTCATCTTTCGTAACACGGTTGGAAACTATTGGAAACTATATTGAAGGCTATTTTCTAGGCAAAAAATTTAAGAATTCAGATTCATACACTACTAAACATTAACTATGACATTACATTTTTATATATTTATTTATTTATTTGGCTGTTCGGACTACAAAAAACGAAAAGAATTTGAGTCAGAAAATACACCCGCAATAGATATATTTTGATGCCTTACTAGGCAAAGTATTTAGGTCAGTTTCATTATAAAAACATCTTCCCAGGACATGAACCAATTTTGGAGCCACATTCTATAAAGCAAAGAGCAAGAAAAGTGTTGAAATATCTTAGATGCTAAAAATGTGAAACATTTGAATCATTTTAATAACCTACAGTAAAACTAACAGTAAAAATTTATCTCTTTACCAGCTGGAAGAACATAACATGTCAACCTTTAGGTCAACAGATTTACTGTGGTAAGGTGTTCACACAGCGGCTGATTCCTAGGTGCCGAGGGTTATATGGTCATGTGGCTTGTTTCAGAGTCTCTCTCTCTCTTGTATTTAAAACAGAGTAATGGCCAAGTTAATCACTGTTCATTAGTAATGATGTGAAGGGGCATTTTCTCCATTTGAGTCAGAGCTAAAGGCGGCCATGAGCTCATACACTCATTTAAGGAGCCATTAAAAAGGACCATCCTTGAACCATAAAGTCTCCATTAAGACTCACTTTAATGGTGCTCCAGAAATACCAGATGTTTGAACATGGTCCTCACTTTCAGTTCTGTTGTTTCACATGCCACCAGCATTTAGGAAACTAACAGCTTTTAAATGCATGACACATTTATCATGACTGCCAATAATCGGGGTATAAATATAGACAGAAATCACAGTTGGACTTTTAGTACATGTCTAGCTTTGAGGCCATCAAGTTCACTGGTTTTCAACATTTTTGAATCCAAGGCCCTACAATGCCAACAACAAAATTTAGAAGAACCCATTACTTTTTTTTTTTACTCACAATATCTTCTACAGTATCAACCTGAGAGGCGAAATTACATGACACAAAATTCAGATTTAAGAGAAAATGTATCTCATACTTCACCATATTGTCAGAATTGTTTCATGTGCTTCAAAAAATATTAAAGAAATAGAAATTATGAAATTATTTTTGAATATAGGAAAAGAAAGCTTTTTTTTTTTTTGGCCTGATAAGATTTGTCTTCATTATTATTTTTGGGGATTATTATTTTTTATTATTGTTTTAAATAAATAAATAGTGAAAGTGAAGTGAAGTGACATGTGGCCAAGTATGGTGACCCATACTCGGAATTTGTGCTCTGCATTTAACCCATCCAAGTGCACACACACAGCAGTGAACACACACACCGTGAACACACACCCGGAGCAGTGGGCAGCCATTGCTGCGGCGCCCGGGGAGCAGTTGGGGGTACGGTGCCTTGCTCAAGGGTCTCACCTCAGTCGTGGTATTGAAGGTGGGGAGAGCGCTGGACATTCACTCCCCTCACCGACAATCCCTGCCGGACCTGAGACTCGAACCCATGACCTTTGGGTTACAAGTCCGACTCTCTATCCATTAGGCCACGACTGCCCCAATTAGACAGAAATAAATTAGTTAGTTAGTTAGTTTATTTATTTATATATTTCACCCTTATACTGCCTAATATATCCAGGTTGTTTAGGGGTTGGATAAACCATTTTTAGTTGTTTTGCCTTATTTTAATTCTTTTTTGTCTTATTTTCAATCATTTTAAGTTTTCTTTAAGCCCCTTAGAAGATTTCTGAGGCCCCCACTGATCTGAATTGTAGCATTTCCTAAATATATTACAGACCAAATGAAGCTAAATGCATATTCTTCTCCATAACAGAAGGAAGAAAACGGGAAGATCGTGAACAATCTGACACCTTCCGAGACCAACTTTGAGCAACCAGGACTCGGGCCGGGACAAGAATATGAAGTCACTTTGTCCGTCATAAAGAACAACACCAGAGGACCCGAAACAAGCTCGACTGTTGTTACAAGTAATGCACATTCTCACCTTCAAACCTCTTGTTTATTGTCTGTGTCATGATCCCATTTCAATATCGCAGGAAATGTTGAAGGCGTCACTTTTGATCCATGCTGTAATTGACTGGAGAGCTTGGCTTAATCTACATCTGGGAAACGGCTCTAAAGTGTCGGAGGTCGAAGGTGAAACTAGCTCAGCAGTAAAGAATTTGAAGGCCTGCAGTTTGGAAAGGCCAAGAAGAATAGGGGCCATCATTTAACCTCTTGAAACATCCGCGTGGGCTGGCCAGCAGAGCTTTAACAGCCCAATTCAGTGCTCAACTGTGAGAAATTTGGAAGATCCATGTGCCTGGCTTGACATTTACAGCCTTTGCACACATGTGATCCACGATAACAGCCAATAAGGCCCCTGATTTCTGACAGTAGTTAGGGAATTTCCCCGTTTTACTGCCTGTAAAAGTGCTCAGATTTCTAAATCTGGAGATATCTAACATATCCATTTGGGGTGGAATGTGCTTCTCACTGCACATTTACTTCATGAGAGTGCTTTGTAGACATTGACAAGTTTATAGTTTAGTTTATTAATTTGAATAAACCCTTAACACAACATATTAAACTGCAGTGTGAGGGTTGTCCTGCAGCATTTGAAATCAGATATAAATGATTCCTCAAATCGTGTGTCTTGTTGTGGAGAGGTGTATATTCAAAAGTGTATATATAGGGTGAATTCAGGTTAATTGGGAAGCTTTTTCCAACTCATCTCAATGACAAAAAGTGTATATAATGTAATGTTATGCTAGCCAAATTCTGATGGAAAAAAATGGATGCTGCTTTAATCGCGTCAAATATTTTTAACACGTTAAACTGAACAAAATAATCGCACGCGTTAACGTGTTAATTTTGACAACCTTAGTATAGCCTTGTTGATGGTATTGTTATAAATACTGTAAAAAAAATATGATTTTAAGTGAATATAATTAAGTATAACCACATATCCCTCCTTTTGCTGTAGGAATCGATTCTCCGGGACAGATTGATGTTAGCGATGTGACAGACAGGTCAGCAGTGATCTCCTGGTCCAGGCCCGTGGCTCAGATGGATGGGTTCAGGGTGTCATATGGGCCAAGCACAGACCCGTTAGTCCATCGTGATGTCGACCTCTCGGCCAAAGACACGCAGTACAGCCTGGAAGACCTGAAACCCGACACTGAATACAGAGTGTCTCTCAGTTCTAGAAGGGGAGATGTGACCAGCGAGCCCATCTTTGAAAGCTTCACCACAGGTATGAGCACTCTACCAACTAAATATGTATCTTATCGGGAGTTTGTCACAAAGATGGACACCTAATTCAGTTAAACCAATGTGTTAATGATGCTGTGTGTCCCAGGCCTGGATGCCCCCAGTGACCTTAAAGCTGTTGATCAGACTGACAACAGCATCACAGTGGAATGGAAAAACAGCCGCTCATCCATCGACGGATACCGTATCAAATACGGCCCAATCGCAGGAGGTGCTCACGGTGAAGACATGTTCCCTAGAAAAGCAGGAGACACGACATGGGCCACAATTACTGGTAAAAACGATACTGATGTTTCTGAAAACTGCATTTTATTTACTAGTTGCATTGCAAAAAAATGTTTTGGTCTTTTTCCAGTGCAAATATCTAAACATTCATAAATCAAGATACATTTACTTGAGAAGCAAAATAACTGAAGATATTAACTCTTGTTTTCTAAAAAATAATTTGTGAGTTTATATTTTCTCCACCTGCCAATGGAGTAAGAAAAATAAACTTGGAAAACAAGATTGTCTCTTACCCCATTGGCAGATATTTTGTCTTGTTTTAAGCATAAACTCACTTAATTTGATCAGTTTGTCAGAAAATGAGACTTGGGGCCAGATTTACTAATAGCTTGCGCCAGCGCAAACCGTCTTTTGATGTTAACCCAGCTAACAGGGAACGTTCTCAGGACGTTCTTTCAAGGTTCTCTCAATGCTATAAACAAAAACATTTTGTTTAAAGCTATAAACTTTTGTTTTAATCTGGTCTTTAATAATATTCTCAAAACGTTACCACAAAAAGTTAGCTTTTTTTCTGAAACGTTTCAATTGAACGTTTGTCTGTTTTTTTTTTTTTAAAGTGAAGTGAAGTGACATGTGGCCAAGTATGGTGACCCATACTCGGAATTTGTGCTCTGCATTTAACCCATCCAAGTGCACACACACACCGTGAACACACACCCGTAGCAGTGGGCAGCCATTGCTGCAGCGCCCGGGGAGCGGTTGGGGGTACGGTGCCTTGCTCAAGGGTCTCACCTCAGTCGTAGTATTGAGGGTGGGGAGAGCGCTGGACATTCACTCCCCTCACCGACAATCCCTGCCGGACCTGAGACTCGAACCCGTGACCTTTGGGTTACAAGTCCGACTCTCTATCCATTAGGCCACGACTGCCCCTAATGTTATTACTTGTTATTACTTGTTTCAGAACAATTAGAAAACATTCAAAAGTAACATAATGATAATGAAAATAGAAAACAAAATGAAAACAGAACATTGCTAAATGTTAGCATATAGGCTAAGCACAAGATTTTAACTTTCAGAGAACACTTAAAAATACAATTTTCAGAACTTAATGGGAATATTAGCAAAAAAAATTTTTAGAACATATTTTTGTTAGCTGGGGAAAAAACTACTGTCAGGATTTACTAAAGACACACAGTGAAAAATTAGTGCTGAAAAGGCGTGGGCTGAGTGATTTCTGTGGCTGAGTTTCCCTTTCAGACACAAAATTTATGGGAGGAGAGTATTTAGATGAATCACGCAAGGTGATTTTACTAAGGTTTGCGCTAGTCAATTTACTGGTATTTGTGCCATTATTTACCGGCCAAAAAAAGTATGACTTAAACCAGACACTAATTTGCAGTGGTCATTAAAGAAATGATCCGGCTGTGTCTGTGTTGTTGTTGTTTTTTTGAGCTTCGTCAGTAGATCACGAGCAGAACTTTCCACTCCCATCTGTGCTTTTTTGGAATTGCGCCCTGTTTAGTAAATCTGGCCCATAATATCTTAAGTCATTTTCCTTCTATTTATTTAAGACTTTTTAGATATTTGCAATGGAAAACAAGATAAAAATACTAAGCAAGCAAATAATTTTTAGCAGTTTGTTGAAAACTTGTGGTTACAGAAAATTGTGGTTACAGAAATGCATAAATGGGGCAACACAAACATTAAAATACATGATTTGAAAGTAGTGCCACAAGACTTAAAGGGATAGTTCACCCAAAAATGAAAATTACCCCATGATTTACTCACCCTCAAGCCATCCTAGGTGTATATGACAATCTTCTTTCAGACGAACACAATCTGAATTAAATTAAAAAATGTCCAGTTGTATCCAATATTTCAACTTCTGCTGTGATTTTTGCACAATATGCTCAAAGATAAATGAGAAAGATCATCCCAAAAAATAATAAATAACTTTTTTTGTATCTAAAAACAATTAAAAGTGTTTAATTTCTGCTTTTGAACCCGTCAGAAACCCCTGTAGATGTGCCTTTTAAGTCTCTTACTGTAAACAAGATTTTGGTTTGCCACAGATGCAATTTGTATCGACCCGGAACACTCCTTGAAGTGCACTTTGTTCACTGATGAGCATACTACTTGCTTAAACATAGCGCATTGTGAAAAATCAAAAGGATTATTTGAAGAAACTCACATAAAGAAGTGAAAATGTTCACATAGAGATGTCATAACAGAATTTTCCCCTCGTTCCCTGCTTGAAAATGCATCAGTTTAGTGTTTCATCTTCTGGATTAACGGATTTTGTGTTCCGTAGGCCTGAAGCCTGGAACAGAGTACGGCATTGGAGTCACAGCCATTCAGAATGAAAGAGAGAGTGAGCCGGCCACCACCAATGCACTGACAGGTGAGATCACTTCTCTTTATATGAGCTACAGACACTACCATGCAAAGGTTTGGGATCAATATTATTGGTTTTCATTTTATTTGAAAGAGATTGATAATTTTATACTGCAAGGGTGCATTACATTTATCAAAAGAAAAACATTTATAATGTTAAAAAAAGATTTATATTTCAAATAAATGCTGTTATTTTGAACTTTTACAATCCTGATTAAAAAATAAAAATTATTAGAGTTTCCACAAAAATATAAAGCAGCACAACTGTTTTCAACATTGATGATAAGACATGTTTCTTGAGCAGTAAATCATTAGAATGATTTAAATTTTGTCCTCATCTACTTATCCTCATACCCCAAACCAGTATGACTTTCATCAATGGATCATGTTTACACTACTCTGTTTTTGCATAAAATATTTTATTTTGTATAAACGTTTTACGACTCTCTGCTATCAGATATGTATACTACCACACTCTGTGACAGTTTTGGGACTTTTTTGAGTCTAAGATTAAAAATATTCACCAACAATTACTTGCAAGTAACTCAGGTTATGATTTCCGTCATCCAGTCTTCCATGTATTCCTCTGTTTTCTCTATTTTTTCTTTACCAACTGCTGTGGAGATACTGTGTCTTATCCAGGAATCTAAATCTACTCCCTGTTGGCTTGACCCTTTACCAACTCACTTAGTTAAAGCCTGTTTACCATCTTTATCTTCATTAATTACTAAAATGATTCACATTTACCCTCCTCTCTTAAATCTTCTATTATTACTCCCATCCTTAAGAAACCAGGGGCTGATCCATCTAATCCTGATAATTACCATCCAATTTCTAATTTGCCATTCACCTCTAAAATCCTGGAAAAGTGTGTTGCAACACAGGTCCATGATCATCTCTCCGATAATACTTGTCCTTCTAGACCCGAGTGTGGCCTTTGATACCATCTCGCATAAGCTTTCCTGTAGCTCAGTGGTTAGAGCATGGCACTAGCAATGCCAAGGTCATGGGTTCGATCCCAGGGATTGCACATACTCCGATACAAATGTATATAGTTTAATGCAATGTAAGTCGCTTTGGATAAAAGCGTCTGCCAAATGCATAAATGTAAATGTAAATGTAAGATACTCCTTGACAGGTTAGTTTCTATTGGGATCACTGGCACCCCCTTGTCCTGGTTTATGTCATATCTCTCTGGTCGCACTCAGTTTGTCCAACTTAAAACATTTTCAATCAAGATCATGTACAGTTATTACTGGTGTTCCTAGGGTTCTGTTTTAGGCCCACTTCTATTTATTATCTACATACTCCCTCTTGGTCACATTTTCAGGAAATATGGTATTTACTTTCACTGCTACGCCGATGACACCCAGCTTCCAAACCCCCTGGCTCTTTTCCAACACCTTCTTTGTCCAGCTGTTTAGCTTAAATTATAGACTGGCTTTCAGCTAACTTCATTATTAATTATTCTTAATATGAATGTAGTGACCAAAAGCACCATTAAAACATCATCAAAGTCAACTACTTTTATGGTGTTTTTTCCTGGCTCACATTCATTATATGGAATATAAACAGAGATTCTCCTAAAAACCTCCTAAAACAAAAATACACACAGGTTTGGAATGACATGAGAGTGAGTAGATGACGATCTCTTCAATCTTCTTGAATCCATTCTCTTTAATGACGATGGCAGCACAGTTTCCTGGCATGTACGAGTCTTTTGTGTTGTAATTTTGAACCTCCACCCACATAGATCTGGATCCACCACGAGACCTGGAAGTGCGAGACTCCACTGAAACCACGATGGAACTGGTCTGGAAGAGGCCCAGGGCCAAGATCTCCACCTACAGGCTAGCGTTTGTCTCTGCCGACGGCCGACGGGAAGAAATCGAGCTGCCTGCTACTGCAACCACCTACACTCTGAACGGCTTGACTCCTGGCATGCTCTACACCGTCACCCTCATGGCAGAACGCGGACGGAGAAGAAGTGCTCCAGCCACTGTAACCGCATCCACAGGTGAGGGCTTCCTTACTTTTTGTTTGCTTTTGCAACATGATAATGACATTGTTCTGTTTGTAGGCGTTTGACGAGATTGCTGTGAAAATGATCATGACTAACTTTTATATGCATGTTTTTTCCCTAAAGATTTTTTTTTAAATCATCAGTTTTAGGCATGAAACATACTGTACCTTCTAGCTACATTTAACTTGTGCAGTGTTCGAAAATGCAATTCATACCGCAGTGCAAATATCTTGTATTCTCAACATTGCAAGGGATGCTTTAGCATGCATTAATGTTTTCTTTTGCTGTCAGTTTTCTGTACTTTGTAGGCGAGTTATCTAAAGTTGGCATGTTTATCCACCTTATTTTTAATGTAAGAGTGGGTGCCAGCCACTTCCAGTTATTTTAGCTGTACAAAACATCCTGCTTGATATTGCAAACTGATATTTTTTAAATTATTCATTTAGCAGACGCTTTTATCCAAAGCAACTTACAAATAAGGAATACAAGCAATTAATCTTATTTAACTATAACCAATAATGAATCAAAACACACATTCAAGTCAAGTCACCTTTATTTCTATAGTGCTCACACAATTAGAGCCCTGTGAAATCCGTTTTATTTTTCCCAAATTCTGTTTAATTTTTTCCAAGTTCAGTTTTTTCTGTTTACATTTTTCTCCACTCGTTGACGATCACACTCTGACGTGATTGGTTACAAGGTACAGTGGTATGCGAAAGTTTGGGAACCCCTAGCAGAATCTGTGAAAATGTGAATAATTGTAGCAAAATAAGAGAGATCATACAAAATGCATGTTATTTTTTATTTAGTACTGTCCTGAGTAAGATATTTTACATAAAAGATGTTTACATATAATCCACAAGACAAAAAAGTAGCTGAATTTATTAAAATATCTCCGTTCAAAAGTTTGGGAACCCTTGATTCTTAATACTGTGTGTGGTTACCTGGATGATCCACGACTGTTTTTTTGTTTTGTGATGGTTGTTCATGAGTCCCTTGTTTGTTCTGAGCAGTTAAACTGAACTCTGTTCTTCAGAAAAAATCCTCCAGTCCTGCAGATTCTTCAGTTTTCAAGCATTTTTTGCATATTTGAACCCTTTCCAGCAGTGACTGAATGATTTTGAGATCCATCTTTTCACACTGAGGANACTGATGGACTCAAACACAACTATTAAAAAAGGTTCAAACATTCACTGATGCTCCAGAAGGAAACACGATGCATTAAGAGTCGGGGGGTGAAAACTTTTGAACAGGATGAAGAAGTCCAAATTTTTCTTATTTTGTTGAAATATTTTTTTTTTTCATTTAGTACTTCCCTTCGGAAGCAACAGAAGATACTTGCATGTTTCCCGGAAGACAAATTAAGTACAATTTACCTTAACTTTTTGAATTTAAAGATCTTCACCCCCGGCTCTTAATGCACCGTGTTTCCTTCTGGAGCATCAGTGAATGTTTGAACCTTTTTTAATAGTTGAGTTTGAGTCCCTCAATTGTCCTCAGTGTGAAAAGATGAATCTCAAAATCATACAGTCACTGCTGGAAAGGGTTCAAATATACAAAAAAATCCTCGAAAACTGAAGAATCTGCAGGACTGGAGGATTTTTCTGAAGAACAGAGTTCAGTTTAACTGCTCAGAACAAACAAGGGACTCATGAACAACCATCACAAAACAAAAAAACAGTCATAGATCATCAGGTAACCACACACAGTATTAAGAATCAAGGGTTCCCAAACTTTTGAATGGAGATATTTTAATAAATTCAGCTACTTTTTTGTCTTGTGGATTATATGTAAACTTCTTTTATGTAAAATATCTTACTCAGGACAGTACTAAATAAAAAATAACATGCATTTTGTATGATCCCTCTTATTTTGTCTAAATTATTCACATTTTCACAGATTCTGCAAGGGGTTCCCAAACTTTCGCACACCACTGTACCTTGTGATGTCAGAGAAAATAGTCAGCAATGGTGTTGACTTATGCTTTAAGACAAACCAAGTGCAAATTCATATTAAAAACACCACATAGACATATAAACAACACTAAAAACTTGATTTTTACCACAGGGGGACTAAGTTAAACCAAACTTTATTTTGACAGTAGCCGTGAAGACCTTTGAGTTTCTGTGTGTTTATGATATGACGATAGTTTTTCTCAAATAAAATGGTAAAATGCTCATGAAGTGACTCTCAGAGCGGCTCTGGATAGGCTGAAAACACTGCGGGCGTCACGCATGCTTCAGTATGTGTGGTAAATGAAACCGTGCGTCTGCGCCATTCACACAAAGACATGCAGAAAATGCAGGACTCATTTTTAAATCGTCTTTTTGTGGTTTAATATTCACAGACACTAGTCTATATCCCGATTTGATTTAAATGTACTGACCTACTTTTTATTTATTCATCACAAATTTGACAAATTCTGTGATGCGTTATACAGTAAATTCTGTTTTTATGACTGGAGTCCGTCCACTTTTTCTGCATCGCAGAAATCATAGGGCCCTACACAATACAGATTGTTTCAAAGCAGCCTCACAATGATAAACAGGAAAATAATGATTCAGGGATGCAAACAGAATTCAGTTCTGCTGTAAAGCAGCCCAAAAAAGATAATCGTGTCATTATTCCGCTCATGTCAGTTCATTGTTGATTTAGTTCAGTTCAATAACTAAGTTCATCAATTATGAAATTTCAATTCACCTATAAGCAGCTCTACTGAAGACAACAGTGTTGTGATTCACTTTGAGCCAGTTCAATATGGATTCAATTCACAGAAAATAGTGTACTTCTGCATTGAAAAATAAGGTGGATAGAATCATAACACACATGACGGAAACTTTATCGTCATCACCAGTGCAGAGCAGCAGATCTGCATACTTGTAGTGCATTGTTCAAGTATTCACGTCTGCGCTTGTGCACTTGCGTGAAGAATGTTTCTGGTCTTAACCAATGACACTGTGTCCAAACCAGCTGCGACACCATAAAGCAACAAGTGACAGAATCATGTGAATCTGAGTGTTTGAATATGCTCAAACTGAAATTTCATTGGTCAAAAATCCCTCTCCACACAGCTGTATATTAAACATCAAATATGGTCCGATTATTTGCGGATGTGTGGCATCATGCTTTACTGTATCTTCAAACTATTGTTTTTCATCATTGTTTATTCGTATTAGTAATGTAGATTGTAAAGCGTCCTTGACAGCTATATAAATAAAACGTATTATTATTATTTCAGGAAACGTATTGTGTTGCACCTGGTAAGGGAACAGTGTGAGGGCTTTTTGCTGAAAAACAAGTTGACATTAATTTGATGCATCTGTCTAGATGATATTCTATCATATTTGGTCTTGAATGAAGGGATTTGCACGTGTTATCATGCTGTTCTCATGAGGTTTCATCCGTTGTTGCCCAGTTTCAAATGTTTTTGTCTTTTTCTTGTAGCATCTTTCACTTTTTATCTAGCGAACACATTTCCTGAGCTCGGTTCAGCCAAAGGCACTGACGACAATGTCATTAGCTTTGTGCCTCTCGACAACTCAGAGAGCCCGTTCTCTGGGAGCGGATACGAGGATTCGACCGGCACCTTGACCGTGTCTAATGTCACATCCGATGGATTTGATCTTACGTGGGATTCAAATATACACATTGGCTATGATAGTTACACTGTAGAACTTAAAGATTTCTCAGGGAAATGGAACAAAGAGGTTCATCTCCATGGGGAGGTGAATGGCACTAAAATCCGAGGTCTAAGGGCTTCCACTGAGTACCAAGTAAGGCTTTATGGAATATCCGATAACCAAAGATCTTCACTACTAGAAGCAGTTGCAGTTACAGGTATAAACTATGGTTCTCTTTGGGTTTCAAGTCATCTATTTGATTCCATGCCATTGCAACTTTAAGAAATGTTTGGTTTCATAGGTTTAAGGATGGAATGGTGCATTTTGCATGACATACAATATGCAACTGCTCCCATACACCAAATGGTAGAGCAAAAAAACATGCATGATGATGCATCAGGATATGGATGTTTATTTGGGCTGGGTGATACAGAAAACAAAAAATGTACTTTTACACTATTCAGTATTTAACTCGATATTTAATTTGAAACATTTTGGGGGTTAATTTATAAGAGGAGCCATCATTTTAACAATCATTGAAGCCAATTCAATTTGTTTAATGCAATAAATATTTTTTTATTAATTTATTTTTGCTAAATGAACACAAGGAAAAATGCCGCAGTTTTTTATTATTTATTTGATATTTATTTTAAATAATATTTATTTATTCACATTTTTAAATGAACAAAACATTTACACAAAAATTACATAAATACATAAAAATATTATGTAGAGACTTCCATGAGTCATGCTGCCAGCAAATATTGATTTTTATATATATATATATATATATATTAGCAAATATTCAGTGTATCACCTAGCCCTAGTTTGTATATGACAAGAATATCTACAAAAGTTCTTTCAGTGGAGAAAATTGTTAATTCTCATAACTAAACATAAACTAAACAGTGTGGTGAAAATGCATGACAAGACCGATTAGTACAGAATATTGTTTCTCCGAATTGACTTCATGCATGCCGTTTCCTCAAAACATCTCGAGGTCTGCATGGGTTGTCCATCAGTCTGAAGTGTCCCATGTACTTCCACTCTGGTGGACTACTTGGAAACTTCATCGATTAATGGCTGATCATAGCCATTAATGCCAGATGTTTTCAGATATATGCATGCACATTTCAATAACTCAAGACTGGTAACATCATTTGCATGTGAATTTGCAAGTTTTATTGCATGCAGTGTGTCTCAAATCATCTCATAGAGTACATAGAGAAAGTGAGGGGGGAATTCCCTAAGAAGTCATCTGTAGGTTTATTTCTTAAATAGTGCTATTTCTGTACATTCTGTATCTGCCTATGTATATATAGATGTGTGTGTGTGTATAATATATATTTATATATATATACACATACATACACATATACACATACATACATATTATACACACACACACACACAAACTCATACATATATATACATATATATAATTATTTTTTTTTTAAGTTAACTTTTCAAGAACCACTTGAGGATAAACAGGATATTAATGGTAGTTTACAGTGAATATAGTCGTATTTTAATTGTGCACATAGTCAATGACTTGTTAACGTCTTGTTTTCACAGGTAAAACACTTCTAATTCTGTCTCGTCTTTAATCGCTGACCTTAAATGCACTGAATGTACTTTCCTCTAGCACCAAAGTCTACCTCTCCTGATGTTGTTGCTTTGACCATCAAAACTGTTTCGACAATGCTACCAAGCCTCCTTAAGGAGGTTCAGCCATCAGTCTCTACCTCCACTTTTTTAACAGAAGATTTTAAAGCTGAAGCCTCAGGTGATGAATTTGAGCGCCCAAGTCAAGGGCCTCCAAGTGACCTAAAAGTCACAAATGTAAGCAGAACTAGTTTGAGGCTATCATGGTCAGCTCCAGAAGGAGCCTTCGATAGCTTCATCGTTGAGCTGAACTCCTCGTCGAATAAGTCTAAAGACCACATTATTGACGTATCTGGAGAAGCCAGGCAGGTCCATGTAGATGGGCTGACCGCTGACATGCATTATGAGATTACTTTGTATGGAATGAAGGAGAGCAAAAAATCTCAACCAGTCAATGTTCACGTCAAGACAGGTACATGGACATCAGCTTCAGAAACTACAGTCATCTGTCATCCGCCATAACGCCAACATTCACAATACTACAAATGTCATTCATTTATCTTGGGAGCATTTCTGCAGGCGTAATAAAGAATTGTGTTTTTGCACTAGTGTTTAGTTCAAATCCAAGTCCTTTTGACATCACAGTTCGGTTTATTTGTTTGATTTAAAAGATTTCCGGGTCCACACCCAGGAAAAAATGGCTCTGGGATTTGGATTACAGTATGTGGACTCAACATTTTATATATATTTTGTTCATGATATAATAACCCTGCATTAAATTGATCAAAAGTGACAGTAACAACTTTTATAATGTTACAAACTATTTCTATTTCAAATAAATGCTGTTCTTTTGAACTTTCTATTCATCAGAGAATCTTGGGTGGAAAAGTACCACTCTTTCCACAAAAATTAAGTAGCACAACTGTTTTTAACATTGATAATAATAAGAAATGTTTCTTGAGCAGCGTATTAGAATGATTTCTGAAGGATCATGTGACACTTAATACTGGAGTAATGATGCTGAAAATTCAGATTTGCTTCACAGGAATAAATTTCATTTTAAATTATATTCACATACAAACCATTATTTTAAATTGTAATAATATTTCACAATTTATTACGTTTTTTACTGTATTTTTGATCAAATAAATGCAGCCTTGGTGAGTGTAAGAGACTCAAACATTTAAAAAAATCTTACCGACCTAAACGTTTGAATGGTAGTGTATATTAAATATTGAAAAACATTTCAGAAAATACCTGAGATGTGATTCTAGTACCTCTAGTGCCACAAAACACTTGCAGAATTGTTCCTGTGCTTTTCATGAGAAACATCCCCTTGGGATTATGGCATGAAACAAGTCTAAACGTTTTTATGTTTTATCTGATCACTCTGACCATTATTTCTCAATGTGAATGAACACCATCTCTGTACCTCATGTCTTTATTCATATCATTTCATTCCATCTATTAACTGTTTTATCTGTATCTGTCATTGTGTCTATGCCAGTGGCACTGGCAAGTTGAGCTCATTTCATTATGCAAATGTAATTAATTTCAGTGACAATAACTGAATGTCTGATTTCTTTGTCTGTCAGAGGAGCAGAAGCTGCAGATTGGCAGTCTGAGTGTGTCTGATGTATCTTGGGATAGTTTCAATGTGTCCTGGACCGTTGAGGATGGCCCTGCCTTTGACAGTTTTGTGATTGAAGTTGCAAATTCAGCAGGTGGTCCTGAAAGACAGAACCTTTCGGTATCTGGTGATGCACGTAGTTTATGGATGTCTGGGCTGAGCCCCGACACGTCCTATACAATTACACTATACGGAGTGCATCAGGGCTCGATCCTGGGGTCAATCTACATTGAAGAAGCTACAGGTACCCATGCTTACCTGGATATCCCTTGTGAAAAAGAAGTACACTTTAGCATATGTTTAAAAAAAGAGTGCTTATCATGGAAATAATACTTGAAAATAATACTGAATTGAATGTTTTCAGACTCTTAATTGCATGGTATTTATGATTAAATGAAAATGTATTATAGTTTAAATTTACATTAAATGCACATTTTTTGACTCACTTAAGTACATATGTAATTACATTATTATTAATTATTTCTATTGTCTTTGAAATACACAGAATGTACTAACAAGCATTTATGGTAAACTAAAATCTATATTCGTATGTCA
>RJVU01007700.1:1311202-1327871 GCA_003731715.1 Anabarilius grahami | reverse complement strand
AAATTCAAAACACTAAAAGTGCACATTCAATACAATTAAGTGCACTTCTTTTTCACAAGGGATGGAAAATAGATGATCTATTATGCCTTTTTTTTCTTAATCTTTTCTCTCTTTCTGACCTTTTTAATTCTAGTTGGGAGCTGTGGTGTCAAGCAGGTTGCTTCTATGCTTTAACATTTCCTTTTAATTTTTCTATTTTGAGGTCTAAGCATCTTTGTTGCATGTGGCCGACGAGAATTCTCTCAAATGTCCACAATAATGTGTTGATTGTGAGAAGACTTCATTTAACAAAGCTAACTAATTGTCATTTACTGTTCCAGCCACTGTGTAGGTCTTGCAAAGTTGATTGTGTTGGGGCAAAGGATATGTCGTGTTGTCATATGTCATCCATTCATTTCCTTCCACTGAAATCAAAGCTTTGTGTTCAGCAGTAATCACTGTCAACCATTATATATCATCCATTTCATCCAGCTACCCCAAATGCATGGCACCACCCATCTCATATATTTACCGCATTGTGGTGAGTTTTGATGTGCTGCAGTGATTGCAACATATTTCATCTTCTTTCATATAATATAATTTCATTCACTTTATTGTGATCTCATCATACCTGCATCATTTCACACACAGTTTGATTTTATATAGAAGCAGTGTACATTTGAATAAGTAAGGTCCATTTTAATTTAGTCTATTTTGAGGTCTATGTCAGCTCCACAGTTCCCAATCTTTTTTATCAGCTGAACCCCTTTGATGTAAAGTTTTTTTCTTAAAATACCCCCTGAGATAATTCAAAATAATTTAGATGCTGCTCATCCATCTTTTTACATGCTGTTTCTTCTAACATGTTTACAATTTTTTTTTTAACTCTGTTATTTATTTGTTTTTACCCGTTCACGGGAAATACTGCTGTGATATTCAAACATACTGCTTTCTAGGCACCATCTGAACATTAAATTTTGGAGCATTGTTTGGATTGGGAATAATCAATGATTGGCATGGGAATAATTTAGAATAGAAACCAATCTTTATACATCCTTTGTGTTGATTGCTTCATATGCACTAACACAATATTCTTGTATATAACAATAACCTGTTTTGACACTACAGTGAACAAATACAAAAAAATAGCCCCAGTTTTATTCATATCTAAACATACATTCTTGGACTGTTTTCATTTTCATTTTTCTTTTTTATTTTAATATTCTGCTTTTATATTCTGCTCAGTTCTTCTGTTTTCATAGTGAGGCCTGTTTGACATCATGCATCTGCAGTGTGTAAGCGAAGTGTGTATTTACAGAAAATTACGTGATTTCCATACTGAGTATTTGGCTTAATATTTATATTTTAATTATATTTATGAAAACCATAACCTGTATGCATGCAAAAATAAATATGCGCTATTTGCATGCTGCAGACACAGGATGTGTAAAACAGTTCTAATCTGGCAAGCACAAATAACACTAGTCAGTATTCATAACAGTTCATATCAGTTCTTACAGTAAATAGCAAATAATTTACACAATTAATCTGTCAGAAGTTCCTCAGCTAAACAAATTATACATGCAAATTATGCGTATTGTACAGCAAGGACGTAACCACCATAGACAAGAACACAGCAATATCACAGTGCGACGCGTTAGTTTTAATGGTGAAAGAGTGCATGGTAAGGTGTAAGTACCTAAACATTTAATATTTGAAAATTGTTTAGCGATAGAAATGTTCAGTCACTAACAGAAATATCTAGTGATGCAAACTATTCAACCATTTTGAATTGAAAATACGCTATCATTTACATGATTCATGTAATTCATAACTGAATGTGAAGAAGTAAAAAAAGGTTTGCGACATATTACGGTGTGTGCACCAAAAGCGAAGCGAATATTCGCATCGCGTTACTCGATCTAGATTATTCGTGAGATTAGCTACTTGTTTTTCGCGTCACTCGCGCGATGAGGAGCGTCTTCACGCACATCATCAGCAACATTTCTGCCATTTTTTTCCTTCATCAACCCTGATAGAGATAACTGCCAGTGCTAACCAGTTGAGGCATATTTTCACTTACCATGTAGTCCAACTTCCACGCTTACTTTTTTCCAAGCTATCTCCTTTTTTTCCCTGTCTTTGTATAAGAAGTTGTGTCATAAATTTCAGTGTGCCCACAGACGGCTACTATAATGCTCTCCTCCGTCTTCTGATTCAACCGGACATGTCAGTAAGCTCTTCGCTGATTAGCTTGCGTGACAACATGTCATGCGAATTTCCCGCTCGAGTTTAAAGTTTTTCAACTAGCGCGGAACGCGGCAATCGCGTCACCCGCCGCAAATCTACTTTGTATGTAATACTCGCGCAAATATTAAGTTTGCTTTTGGAGTGCATACACCATAAGAGTGTATGCGTGCATATTTTAAAATAAAATATTATTTGCAAATAGTTTAAATTGAGTAGGTTTAATTCACAACTAACGGGTCACTAACTTCTTTTACCGTTTAATGAAGTATATAAATAAGAAGGCAAGTAAATAAAAAGGCAAAAAGACCCCTATCCAAATACTCAAAACATGGTTACGACCTTGTTGTACAGTAAGTAGAACTATACATTACCTCTGTTCCAATAACCGTTTCTCCCTTTAGATAGCGCTCCAGTGGTTGGCAATCTGTATGTGTCTAATATTACATCAGAGAGCTTCTCCATTTCATGGAATGACACGAGAGGAGATATTGAGAGGTTTATCCTGGAGATTATAGACTCTAGCTGGCAGCGGGAGCCAGTTGAATATAACCTATCACACAGTACACAGTCGTATGAAATCACTGGGCTATGGCCGACTACTGACTATATAGCTTACCTCACTGGAGTAATAAAGGGAAGGAGAACAGACTCCGTCAGTGCTGTCGCCTCCACAGGTAACTGGAATTCTCTTTTCCTTGCTGTTTTCCCCCGTTTGTTCATATTGGAAATGATAAATCAGGAGTAGTTCAGCCAAAAGTTCACATTTATGTACTCATGTCATTCCAAACCTGTTTTTTCTTCTTCTTCTTCTTCTTCATTTGTTGAAGATCTCTCTCAAATTGGTGCATCTAACTCTTCTGAAGTCATGTTTCAAGCTTTTTGTGAGGAACATACACAATTGAAGATGTAAATCAGTAAAAGTTTTAGCATCTGCCTGTGCACATGGAAATCTGAATCTGGTGCCTCAAGATGATTTGCATCAGGTTCGACTTGCATTAAATACTGTATGCAAGCATGTATGTGACTACATTAAAGGCCTGTTCACAACAAGAATGATAACTATAAAGATAAAAATAAAGATATAGTATTAAAAAATAATTCATAATATCACTGTCCACACCACAGCTATAATGATAACGATATAGAGAAATGATATAGTTGGGATCACTTTCAGAATGATTTTTTTTTCACAGATGTTGAATGATTCAAAACTGATGGCCAATCAAAATCCATTCTAATTTTAAGGTCTCGCGCATTTAAAATGGCAGACGACATTGCTGAGGAGTTAATCGCCGAGGTCCAGAAAAAGCCACTAAGTATTTGACAAGTCAAACTCTCTTTTAAAGGATACTTTAAAGAAAATGGATATGGAAAACAATCGGTCATACCCTCGGAATAAATGGTGAGAAGTATAAATATCATTATGCCAGGCTAGCAAACAGTGTAACATAAAATTATCTCAGGTATCCAGCGCTAGTTTTGACAACATTGTCTTGCTTCCTTTAAAGTTGCAATGAAAAAGACTAAGCGTTGTTTTTATTCCACCATATTGACTTCGTCAGCTAAATTCACTTTTAGATATTAGATCGATTACACTAGCTATTCACTCGAAACATAGCATGCTGAGGACATCTGCTGTGTAAAGCCATGTAAATGCAACAAGAACAGCAAAAACATGCTGTAAACTCTTTGAAACCGCAGCGCGTGAGATTAGAATAAACAGACCATCATCATTTGTTGGTGTGGACGCAAATATAGTTATCGTTATAGTCGTCATTATAGTTATTGTTCTTGGTGTGAACAGGCTTCAAGGGTATGTTTACGCGACGAAGATGTACTACCAATGGAAACGTTTTTCCTTTGTGTTTTTCGCGTATAGGCGACAACTTTGTCAAAACAATCCCTGTACACACGGATCTGCGAAAAAGACTAAAAAACGCTGTATTCTGCTGCCAGGCCAGTAGATGGTGATGTCACTTTGTAAAGAAAAACTACACGCCTGTAGACTGAACACGTAATACATATGCGCATGACGTCACTGTTTTCACAAATTCGTGTTTTTGTAGTTTACACGGAGACAATAACGGCATCGTATTCAAAAACTTGCTCTTTGAAACCTGTTTTCAAAAGTTTGCGTTTTTAGGCCCCCAAAACGCTGATGTTTTCCGTTTTTAGTTGAAAATGGTGTTGTGTAAACGGCCCCCTTTTTTTTGTCTATTACTCACATAAACCTGCTGTTTGACTTCTAAAGACATGGAATATAGTGCACAAGTTGTTAGAACGTTTTGCTAACATTCATGTTAAGTTATGAAAACGTAATTTCTGAATGTTCTCAACGGTCAAAAGTTTATTTTTTTTAAATGTTTTAAAATCTTTTTTCTTGGTTATGCGAACATTAAGGAAACATTCCATGTTATCATTTTGCAGACATTATGGGAACGTTACTTTTGAATGTTTCGTAAATATTCTGAAACAAGTAGTAACATTTAAAAAAACGTTAGACAAATGTCCAATTAAAACATTTCAGGAAAAACATTCCATGACCGGAATACTGTGATTGGGCTAACGTTTTAAGAACATTATTAAAGACGAGATTACATTCTAGTAACATTACTAGAAGAATGCTTGTTCAGAAATTTGAGAGAACCTTGTTAGAACATTAGCCAAAGTCCTGAGACTGTTCCCTGTTACCTGGGTTTATAGTCATTTTCGCCAAGTTAGCACTATGCACAACGACCGACTTTGTTCAACATATCTCCTTTTGTCTTCCACAAAAGAAAGAAAGCATACAGATTTGAAGCAAAATGAGGATGAGTAAATGACTTTTGGCTGAACTATCCTTTTAACCAAGGCTGTTTTGTCAGTTAGGTGCAAAGTTAGCATGGACAGATCTCTAAAACTATTGGCAACAGAGAAAGAGAAACTAAACAAAACGCCATGGCTGGCTTTTCCCCCCTGTAGCGGCCGAGCCTGACTTGTCTGGGCTAGTTGTTTCAAACATTACCTCAGACACAGTGTCGCTCTCCTGGCGGACGGGAGAGAAGGTGTTTGATAATTTTATAGTCGAGGTGAGAGAGTCTGCTTTGCCCATGCAGGCGACGGGGCGCACCTTGCCCACAGGTGCCCGCTCCACGGTGCTGACCGGCCTCAGAGGAGATACGCGATATCAGATCAAGCTGTATGCTACCTTTGGTGGCGCCAACACAGCTGCCCTGACAACTGTAGTAACCACAGGTACAGCAGCGCATGCTTTTGAGCTCTCAGAATATATGCTTTAAACATTTATAATGAGTTCTGAAGAATTGGTTTGCTACGGAAGCCCATTTCTGCCATGGAATAAAACAATAAAAGGTAATTGCAAATTTTTTTTTATTTATCTATACAATTCTAACTATTTCTCCCAATTCTGAGTTTATATCTTGCAATTTTTTTCTCAGAATTGCAAGATTATTTATCTTGAAATCTGGACTTTCTGTTTTCAAATTTTTTACTTTCAAATTTTCTGTTTGCACATATAAAACCCTCTTAAAGTCGGCATAAAATGGAAGTTGTGATAGTCTTTTCTTCCTTATTGTGACGTATATCCGAGTGAAACATTTCATGGTGACTTTAAGAGCTAACGCTGCGTTCAAGTCATGTTAGAAAGATCGTATTTACGAGTTCAACACACATGAACACCACCACAAAGTCGTAATTACAAGTGGGAAGCTTTCTTTAAGCCATGAACTGTGGACGTTTCAGTGAGAAAATATGGTGGACACAATAGATGCAACTTATATATTCATGGTAAAAATAAAAATTATAATAAAATTAGCTACTTCGCATGTACAAAATAAAAGTACATTTACGATAGAATATAAAACGATTCAATTTACAGCACCTTCATAAATTGAATAAAAACACATCTTGCTGATTTTTTTTTTTTTTTTTTTTTTTTTTNAAAGCAAAGCACCATCTTGCTCCAACTTGAACGCACAATAATATCCATCTGGAAATGCCACCAAGGTCATCTGCATTCCACTGCGTCATCGTGGAGGGATTTCGAGATGTAAACTCATAATTATGAGAAAAGTCTGAATTGCGAGATGGTAACTCAAAATTGCAAGATATAAATTTAAAATATAAACATGCAATTCTGAGAAAGTCAGAATTGCCAGATAAACACTCCCTATTTTGAGAAATATTATCAAATTTGCTCAGAATTATAAACTCAGAATTGAGAGAAATAATTGTGCATATAAAAAGTCGCAATTACCTTTATTTATTTGTTTAATTTATTCTTTGGCAGAAATTATCTACCATAATATGGCAAAAAGTANTTATTTTTTTTTTTTTTTTTTTGTAGAAAAGCAAAGCACCATCTTGCTCCAACTTGAACGCACAATAATATCCATCTGGAAATGCCACCAAGGTGATCTGCATTCCACTGCGTCATCGTGGAGGGATTTCGAGATGTAAACTCATAATTATGAGAAAAATCTGAATTGCGAGATGGTAACTCAAAATTGCAAGATATGAATTTAAAATATAAACATGCAATTCTGAGAAAGTCAGAATTGCGAGATAAACACTCCCTATTTTGAGAAATATCAAATTTGCTCAGAATTATAAACTCAAAATAATTGTGCATATAAAAAGTCGCAATTACCTTTATTTATTTGTTTAATTTATTCTTTGGCAGAAATTATCTACCATAATATGGCAAAAAGTACATGACTTAAAGTAGTATTTCTGGTTGTTTGCAAGGTAATGTCTATGGCATGTTGTTGATTAGCAGGACTAGTGTAAATAGGACTGGAAAGATTTACTTCCCAACTTTGTGTTTGCACAAGTTATGTCTAATTTGTCCACTCACTCCATAGTCTTGAATTGAGGCATACATCTGGTCCATATTGCATCTTATTGTGGCTAAAATGCCTAGTTTACTTACTACTAAGCTTTTAAAATGAAACACTTGAGTTGCTATCAGTGATTTGATGCCATTGGTCTAGCAAACCTAATAATTAGTTTGTCCTCAAAGTGTAAAAATTAGCTAGTCCCACTTTAAAGGATGATTTAGACAACTTTACATCCCATGTTTCAAACTGAGAATTACTGTCTGTGGCTGTTGACTGCAGACCACAGATTCTTTTCATAGACATTAAGGCAAATAACCCAGAATATTCCTACTGTTTTAAACCTCCAGTTATCGCTTGTTTCAGCTACTATTAAGTTTCATAACGGTACACAATACTTTCTTTCATTCAGAGCCTAAGCCTAAATTGGGCCCCATTGTGGTGTCTGAAACACTGCCGAGTAGCTTGACGCTGTCCTGGAGCACATTGTCAGGCCACTTTGATGGCTTTGCTGCTCGTATCACTGACCGTGAGCAGCTATATGATGTTGTAGAGCTCAGGCTGTCAGGCACAGAGAGGAACGTTACCGTGATGGGTCTTATGGACTCTACGGTCTATGACATAGTGTTTTATGGTCTGTCTCATGGCCGTCAAACTCCATCAGTTTACTTCAATACCAGTACAGGTACTGTGCAAGTTTTTCATGCTTCTATCACAACAAACCAGGACTTAACAGACAGAACTAACACATTTGCATCCTGTTAGACCTATTTGCAAGCAAATTTCTGAAACTGCCTATGACCTTTTACAGTGTGGAAACTAATTTTTGCATCCGTTTGACCCCATGTTATATTAACACGGATGATTCGATTAATTCCAGTTTTTGTAATTGCGTATGCATGCAGTTGTATTGCACTCACTGAATACTCAATTATTTTAAGATGGAGAAACCAGAAAGCTCATGCAATAATAACTTTATATTGACAAATTAATAAGTAACATTTGACAAATAACAAGCTATTTTGACCTTGCAATCACTGCAGAATCAATTATACATCCTCACCCTGTATTGTCCCCTCCTATAACACTGCAACTACGGGACCCAAATGAATCCTGTACCACGTAACCCAGCGTCATTACCTAAAGTGGAAAACCTCACGGTTTCGGATATTACCCCATACGGATTTCGGGTGTCCTGGGAAGCAGATTCCTCTGAGGGCTTCAGCTATTTTCAGGTAAAGGTGTCGGACTCTGGCCAGCTGCTGGAGCCACAAGAGTTCGTAGTGCCAGGAAACCAGACCTTACTGGATGTTTTGGGCCTGATTACTGGCATTGGCTATGAGGTCAGTGTGACCGGGGTGTCAGGGAATGGGTTACAGTCTCGTCCAATCACCACAGTGGCTGTTACAGGTACCGCTTTCTGCTTTTCAACTGCACGTCACTCCTTCACTTCAGAGCTTTCACTGCCCAAGCTTAGTAGTTTTTACTTCGTTGCAAATCAAAAAGTTTTTAATATTTAACAGAAAATATTTTACTGCTGTTGCAATTTTTACAGAGGTTGTATGCACAGGACATGTTCAAGATGCATCATCCGGGTATTTAAAGTGCTCTTTTTCTTTGTGGAATTTTCTGTGTGAACGCACTACTCGCACTATTCATACTTAAAAACATCATAGAATAGTGCACAAGTACGCAAATTGGGACACACAGCTGATGTATTGTACACTCAATATGCTTTTCTCGTCCCCCTCTGCTGCTGCGTCTGATTGGTCAGTCGTTTTAAAATTAGCACTGATTTGCTGCATTTTAAATCTTTCAAATGCTGTAGTTCAAACTGTACTGATGAAAACAATGTTAGTACTTGTATGAGCAGTCTTTAGCCTCCTTGTTAGCGTGCCCACCTCCCATGCCGGAGACCTGGGTTTGAAGCCCGCAGAAGTAGGACCAAGTAGGTTACACTGGTGTCATGACTTGGATGGGAGTGAGGTTTTGATTGCTGATTCAATTAGTTTGATGCTGTAGTTCAAACTGCACTGAAGAAAACAATGTTATTGCTAGTGAGAGCAGTGTTTAGCCTCCTTGTTAGGGAACCTGCCTCCCACGCCAGAGACCCAGGTTCGAGGCCCGCACAAAGCAGGGTGAGTAGGGGGACAACTACATGTCAGCTAACTGTCATTAGAGAATTAGTAGTCTGCTTCATATCTGCTAACACTTTATTTTGATACTCCCCAACAGACATTCTACTGACTATAAGTACATTTGCAACTACATGTCAACTTATTCTACTAACCCTAACGCCTAACCCTAACCTAACAGTCTACTACAGTCTACTAATATTTTAATGAGAGTTAGTTGATGTAGTTGCAAAGTTACTTATAGTTAGTAGAATGTCTAAAGTAGACCATCGAAATAAAGTGTAACCCTGTTACAGTGGCGAGGCTACATAAGGGCCAGACAGCTGGTCCACCCAATCAAATGAGACACAAAATAATTATTTTGTGAAAAAGGAGAAAAAAAATCATGCATACATGACAATAATAATTGCTCAGATACAGGAATTTAGTGGATGTCACTCCTGAAACTTTGCAGCGTGTTTATGTGGCAGCTGGTCAAGCAAAACACAAGATTTTTTTAAAATTCTGAACTGATATATCACCTAGAAAGAGTGCAAAATGCACTCCCTTTATTGCTAAACAGCTGTCACTCATCTTAGTTCATTGGGATGACGTGATCTCACGAAGGTCCATTATAATCAATTAATCTGTCTAAACTGCACCATTAATCTCTTATTTACATAATGTCTACACTTTGCTAGCGTTCAGAACTCAGCACTAGACAAAAACTCCGGCTTTGAGAGGATTCTAAAACGCCTCTGATTGGCCATTGTTCAAGAAATCAACAGTCATGTCTGCGATTGGCTACACTGGCTACACATTTACAAAATTTCTGTTGTAAATAGAAACCTTTGATGCTCCACCTATGATTTTTACCTTCTTTTATTGTTCTTCTGTTACTGTTACACTGGTTATTTTATTAATTAATGGATTTTGTTGTTTTCATTAAACAGCTGCCTGACAATATTTCAAATTTAACTAATAGTAATTGTCAAATTATTTTTATCCCATGTAGGCCTATTGTAATGTATAATTTGAGAGTTGCCATTGAGGTCCGCCCTGTTTCAACAGGGTCATTAAAAATAATGCAAATGGAACGCAAGAACATGTCCTGTGTTTACACGTCCTATTAGATGTCATAGTCCATATTCTAGAGGATGACATGATGTTTGATCTAAGCTTTGGTTGGGAAACTCCTACACAACTCAACTACCTCCTCAACACTGTACCTTGTTTATTTGCCAGGTCTCCTCCATCGATAAAGTCTGTTGCTTTGTTTCTAGTGCACAATACATTGCTCACTTGTCCCACATGTCTGATGCCATATTCAAACTGTGTTTTCTACTTAAATGGCAGGCAAAAACTATATCCATCAATATTTAAGTCTCATATCATCAGGTTTCATCAAGGTTTTTCACCAGTATGAGGCCTGAGGTCATGTATGATGCAGCTCAGAAGGAAACACAGTCTTGCATAAAATCACTGTACAGTAGAAATATGTCTTATGTAGAGTTGCAAATGGGCGGAACAATTCTGGTATATTTCCAGAAAGTTAAGCTGGGGAATTTTGGAAAAATTCCAAATTGGAAACTTATGGGAATTAAAGAGAATTAATTGGAAATTTGGGGTAACTTATACAAACTGTATCATATACAAACATATAGTAAATATAAACTTTTTGTTTGGTCATAAGCAGTCATGCATGCAAACTGATAAAAAAAAATTTTTAAAGGACATTTTTGACTGTGATTGAGAAATGTGCAGGGTAGAAATTCAACTGAATTTGCATTATATCTGGTTGTTTTTTACCAATATTACGCTGCAAGAAGTTCCTGTTATGGGGTAACCTGCAATTTTGCAAATTTCCAGTTTATTCCCATTAATTCCCATATATTCCCATATATTGGAGTTAATTCCCGTGGAAAGTTTCCAACTTTGAAAATTCCCAGAATTTTGCAACCCTAGTCTTGTAAGTTGTGTGCGTGATTTGCAATGCCGTACATATGGTGTCAAAAGTCATAAAGGGACGTGTGTACATCATTGTTATGTGTCCAGTGTGTAACTAACACGAGAAGTAGTCATACTACTTGATGCATGTCCAATGGTTGGAGACCGGCAGGTAGTTGGAAATGAACTCAAACTCTTTTCCTTGTTAAAACAAGAAAAAGACACATTTCCCCTTGTCAATCAGAGGCAGAACCAGAGATTGAGCACCTTTTCGTGTCGGACGTCACCCCTGAGAGTTTCCGGCTGGCCTGGACTGCAGAAGATGACGTTTTTGATCGATTTGTGCTCAAAGTTAGAGATTCGAGAAAGCTCTCCCATCCTCGAGAGTTTGTTGTGCCGGGTGATGAAAGAACCAAAGTTTTAACACAGCTTTTGGGGGGAACTGAATATGAAATTGAGCTTTACGGTGTCACGTTGGAACATCGCTCCCAACCCGTTACTGCTGTTGCGAGAACAGGTATTGTGTTCAGTGTAATAGGATTGCTTGTCAAATGGTCTGCTTCATTTCTGGATTTGAGAGGGCTTTCTTGGCTGCAATGTGGTGGAATTAATTATGATCTTTAACAACTAAATAACACTCTTCATCCTAAACAGGTACTGATGTGTTAATCTTTGGTGCACTGTGATTTGAAATGTATCTATCATGATATGTTTCAATCCAGGGTTAAAGTCAACAGCAAATATGCACCAAATTAAATTGGTTGGGGCTCGAAAAGTGGGTGCTTTAGAAGCTGAGAAAAGACATTTTGACAAATGTTCATGAAGTAAGACTTCATGTTGACTTTAACCTTGCATGCTTCCGTTCCTCTAACAAAGGAACGTTGTGTATGTTCATGCATCCAGAGGAAAGTCTCCTGATGTTCATTTCACTACTAAACCATCAAGTTACATTTTTCTGCATATCATTGTTGGGAAAGGTGATGTTAATTTGTCCGCATGCCCTGAGAACTAATGATTCTGTGTTGGTTCATGTAAATGGTCTGATCTAAATAACATGTCATTGTCACGCTCCAGGTTAAATTTGTGGAATGCGGTTTAATGATTTTGGCATGACTGATCATGTTACAAATGGGAGCATTTGTGGATGTTTCTTGGAATGAAAACTTGCACTATTATGACTAACGAATCTTTCTTTTAGGCCTTTTTCATTGCACCAGGGAAAGGCCCGCTTCTCCTGCAGTTCAGTGTTTGATGTTGGTCTTTCTTTGTCCATTTTCAAGTGGCTGTTTTAATTAGCTTCATATCTTAATGGCCATAAGGATCCTGGGTGGAACATTTTCCCAATTTTCAAAATTTTCTTCTTGACATTGTTAAATATATATATCTGCATTGCTGTCTGGCAGGCCTTGGAGCTCCACGCGACCTTCGTTTCTCTGACATCACGGATACATCAGCTGTGGTTTACTGGACTGTATCACGCGCCCAACCGGACTCCTACAGAATCACTTACTTCCCAGTCCAAGGAGGCAAGTGCTGGTCCTCATAAAACCCTGAAGAAGGCTTGAAAACATTACTTTAGATACCCTGATCAGGCATAACATTTTGACCACTGACAGGTGAAGTGAATAACACTGATCATCTCTTCATCACGGCACCTGTTAGCAGGTGGGATATATTAGGCAGCAGGTGAACATTTTGTCCTCAAAGTTGATGTGTTAGAAGCAGGAAAAATGGGCAAGCGTAAGAATTTGAGCGAGTTTGACAAGGGCCAAGTTGTGATGGCTAGACGACTGGATCAGAGCATCTCCAAAACTGCAGCTCTTGTGGGGTGTTCCTGGTCTGCAGTGGTCAGTATCTATCAAAAGTGCTCCAAGGAAGGAACAGTGGTGAACCGGCGACAGGGTCATGGGCGGCCAAGGCTTATTGATGCACGTGGGGAGAGAAGACTGGCCTGTGTGGTCCAATCCAACAGACGAGCTACTGTAGCTCAGATTGCATCGCTTACCTGGGGAACACATGACACCAGGATGCACTATGGGAAGAAGTCAAGCCAGTGGAGGCAGTGTGGTGCTTTGGGCAATGTTTCTGCAGGGAAACCTTGGGTTCTGCTATCCATGTGAATGTTACTTTGACACGTACCACCTACCTAAGCGATGTTGCAGACCATATACACCCTTTCATGGAAACGGTATTCCCTGGTGGCTGTGGCCTCTTTCAGCAGGATAATGCTCCCTGTTACAAAGCAAAAATGCTTCAGGAAACGACGAGTTTGAGGTGTTGACTTGGCCTCCAAATTCCCCAGATCTCAGTCCAATCCAGCATCTGTGCGATGTGCTGAACAAACAAGTCCGATCCATGGAGGATCCACCTCGCATCTTACAGGACTTAAAGGATCTGTTGCTAACATCTTAGTGCCAGATACCACAGCACACCTTCAGGGGTCTAGTGGAGTCCATGCCTCAACGGGTCAGGGCTGTTTTGGGAGCAAAATGGGGACCAACACAATATTAGGAAGGTGGTCATAATGTTATGCCTGATCGGTGTATATGCAATATATAGATCTAGAGTTGAAAATGAAGATCTCTAAAAATCGCCAGTTATTTAAGTATGTAACTAGAAGTAACTTTGCAACTACATGTCAACTAACTCTCATTAGAGTATTAGTAGTTAGGTGTTAGTGTTTAGGTGTTAGACATGTAGTTGCAAAGACAAAGACCTTCGCAATTACCTTTTTTACTTTTTTATTCAGTGGCGGAAACAAGCTTCCATAGTTTTCTGATTTCTGGAGTGATAAAAGTGATATCCAAAATGAAATCCCCTTTGCAAAAACCTTTATCTTTAATGGCCCGGTTTCACAGACAGGGCTTAGATTAAGCCAAGATCAGGCCTTAGTTCAATTAGGGTATTTAAGTAGCTTTTATAAACGTACCATAGAAAAAAAAAACATAACTGGTGTGCATCTTGAGACAAAACAATGGCAGTGACATATTTTAAGATATGTCAGTACAAGTTACTTTTAGTTAAAAAGCTCAAGCATGCATTTTAGTCTAGGACTAGCTTAAGCCTGGTCTGTGAAACCAGGGAAATATGTTAACAAAATCAACAAAATTTTTAAACCTGGCTTGCAGTGTTCAGATTTCTGTTCTCGGAATGTCTGCAAATTTTTGCATATTTAAACATAACATTTTAGAAAACTTATTACAAAACAATTGTCATACCCCCGGTTTCACAGACAATGCATGTTTGAGCTGTTTTAACTGAAAGTAACTTCTACTGACATACACTATATTGCCAAAAGTATTGGGACACCCCTCCAAATCATTGAATTCAGGTGTTCCAAACACTTCCATGACCACAGGTGTATAAAATCAAGCACCTAGGCATGCAGACTTCTTCTACAAACATTTGTGAAAGAATGGGTCGCTCTCAGGAGCTCAGTGAATTCAAGCGTGGTGCCGTGATAGGTTGCCACCTGTGCAATAATTCCATTTGTGAAATTTCCTCACTAATAAATATTCTACGGTCAACTGTTAGTGGTATCATAACAAAGTGGAAGCAATTGGGAACAACAGCAACTCAGCCATGAAGTGGTAGGCCACGTAAAATCACAGAGCAGGGTCAGCGCATGCTGAGGAGCGCAGAAGTCTTTGTGCAGAGTCACAGACCTCCAAACTTTGTGTGGCCTTCAGATTAGCTCAAGAACAGTGCGTAGAGAGCTTCATGGAATGGGTTTCCATGTCCGAGCAGCTGCATCCAAGCCTTACATCACCAAGTGCAATGCAAAGTGTCGGATGCAGTGGTGTAAAGCACGCCGCCACTGGACTCTAGAGCAGTGGAGACGTGTTCTCTGGAGTAACCAATCATGCTTCTCTGTCTGGCAATCCGATGGACGAGTCTGGGTTTGGTGGTTGCCAGGAGAACGTTACTTGCCTGACTGCATTGTGCCAAGTGTAAAGTTTGGAGGAGGGGGATTATGGTGTGGGGTTGTTTTTCAGGGGTTGGGTTTGGCCCCTTAGTTCCAGTGAAAGGAACTCTTAATGTTTCAGCATACTAAGACATTTTGGACAATTTCATGCTCCCAACTTTGTGGGAACAGTTTGGGGATGGCCCCTTCCTGTTCCAACATGACTGCGCACCAGTGCACAAAGCAAGGTCCATAAAGACCTGGATGAGCGAGTTTGGTGTGGAGGAACTTGACTGGCCTGCACAGAGTCCTGACCTCAACCCGATAGAACATCTTTGGGATGAATTAGAGCGGAGACTGTGAGCCAGGCCTTCTCGCCAACATCACTGCCTGACCTCACAAATGCGCTTCTAGAAGAATGGTCAAAAATTCCCATAAACAAACTCCTAATCCTTGTGGAAAGTCTTCCCAGAAGAGTTGAGGCTGTTATAGCTGCAAAGGGTGGGCCAACTCCATATGAAACCCTACGGATTAAGAATGGGATGTCATTAAAGTTCATGTGCACGTAAAGGCAGGCGTCCCAAAACCTTTGGCCATAAGTGTATCTGAAAATGTGTCAGTGCCATTTTTTTGTCTCAAGATGCACACCAGTAATGTTTTTATCTAGTGAACATTTATAAAAGCTGCTTAAATGCCTTAATTGAACTAAGGCCTAATCCTGGCTTAAGCTAAGCCCTGTCTGTGAAACTGGGCCTTAATGTATTAAATAAACTGTGGAAAGTATGGTGATCTATTTTTTAGTATCTTTTTTTTTTTAAGCCCTTTTTACCCTAGTATCTTGCCTTAAATTACACTGAGCAAATTTTGAGCACAGTTACACTCACTTTGATGAAATTCATTCGTTATTACTTCTCTTCTGTGTATTTCCAGGTACTCCCATGATTGTGATGGTGGACGGGTCACAGTCTCAGGTTTCGCTAACAAATCTGATTCCTGGAGAGATGTATCAGGTGTCAGTTATTGCAGTGAAAGGTCTGGAGGAGAGCGAACCAGTGTCCGACACTTTTACTACAGGTCGGTTAAGTCACTTAAGTAGTGTTTCCTAAGATAAGCATCAGTATCTCAAACTAAGCATATAATATAATATATAATACAATATAGTATAATTGAATATAATATATAACAAATCAGTAATTCATGTTCATTTAAATGTAAAGGCATGAAAATATATACAATTAATTTATACAATTATAATATAAATTCTCAATATTACTTTATTATATAAATATATATGACATTTATTTTGTATATAACAAAATATACCTTAAAACAATTTTTATTTTACTTTTATTTTACATATAATTTTTTATTTTATTTTACATTTTACAAAATAAGTCAAGTGACATTTATTTTTTTATTGCACTTTGTTCAATACAGATTGTTTCAAAGCAGCTTCACAATAATGAACAGTGTTAATGTAATAAAATGCATCAATTATGAAAACAAATTCAATTTCACCTGTAAAGACGATAATAGTGTCAAGTCAGTTCCATAACTAATACCATACCTATATTGATTTTATATAGGCTATATTTTATATATTATATATAATATTTATTTTATATATAGCAAATAATATC
>RJVU01007700.1:1299869-1311152 GCA_003731715.1 Anabarilius grahami | reverse complement strand
CCTACAGGTCTGGATATGCCACGCAGCCTGACTGCTGTCAATGTCACTGACACGAAGGCGCTGTTGCTGTGGCAACCTGCAGTTGCAACTGTGGATGGATATGTCATCACGTACAGTGCAGAGACTGGTGGGAACCTCCTGCTCTCTGTTGCTCTATTTTGGGCTTTCTTTATCCATGTTTGACTTGTATGCATTGTCTCTAGTGCTGCTCGCCTCGAGTAGAGCAAAAATACTTTTAGATATCTCAGTATTTCACGTTACACTGCAGGACACTGCTGTCACTGCTACCCCAAAATATACCTTGTTATCACTGGAAAAAAAAGAAAAACCCACACCTGTTTTCTCATATGTTTTAAGCTCTATCTCTTTAAGTTTTATAGATTATTAAATTCTGATTCTTATATTTTTTTTCCAAAGTGCCACCGATATCAGAGCAGGTTTCTGGCAACATCGTAGAGTATGAGATGAGTTCACTGGCTCCAGCAACTCAATACACAGTCAATATTTATGCCATAAGAAACCGAGAGAAAAGTGTTCCAGCGACCACAGACTTCACAACAGGTGAGATGCAGTCACCATTCAACCATTACTTGTGCTCCAGCGTCCCCTATAGGCCACATCAGATACAGCTTCACAGCATTATTGAAGAGTTGAAATGGGTTATTCCCATAAAACAGTGATATATATATATATATGTATATATAAAATCATAGTGAAATTCTGTTATTCAAGTGCTGTTTTTTATGCAAAACACATCTTTAATATATTAACATTAATATTAAATATTTAAGGTTAAATATAAAAATAATGTTTTATGTTTTTGTTTTATTTTTTTAAGATTCATTTTTCATGTGTCCTGACTGGGGAGAAAAAAAAACATTTAATGCATTACAAAAAATGTATTTACAAAATAATAATAATACTATTAAAAGCAGCTTTAACACAGCTTTTAATGTTTTGTTTTATTTTTTTTAGGAAATGTCCTATTAATATCCCATATGTGTCCTGAACGAGAATGAAAACTATTTAATGTATCACAAAAAAAGTTATTTATGAAATAATAATAATAATAATAATACTATTAAAAGCAGCTTTAACACAAATTTTAATGTTTTGTTTTTATTTTTTTAGGAAATGTCCTATTTCTCATATGTGTCCTTTTCAAGAATGAAAACCATTTAATGTATCACAAAAAAAAAGTTCCAAATACCTGGATATGAAAAACTGCTTACCAACTCATTTCAACACTTTTTTTTATTTTTTCTGTTTTGTCAAAACAACAATTCTGTAAATAAAATGTATTCTCTCATAATGCATCAGTGATAGAACTTTAGAGTTTTTCTTCACTAAAAATACTGTCATTTTATTTCTGTGTTATCTTATTGCCTGAATAAGCATGAATGTAATCTAATTATGTAGATGCGGATGCTCCGCGTGATCTGGTTGCCAGTAATATTCAGACAGAAAGCGGCGTTCTCACCTGGAAGCCGCCCCGGGCAGCCATCACCGGCTATATACTGACCTTTGAAGCATCTGATGGAGATGTCAGGGTCAGGCATTTCTCATATACTAGTAACTTTCAAATGCCATATCCAAGAAGTAAGCTACATTCTGTGAATGTGTGACTCTTCCGGTTCATTAGCTCCTGTAGGTAAATAACTAGATGGAGAAAAAAAGTGTAGTAAATGCTAAAATCTATTTGCACTACAAACCACTGTGTTTATGATTATGATAATACATTAAAATAATATACCAGTTTGCAATATAAAGCAGCATAACGGACTGTTTTTGTACAGGTCAAATAACCAGAAGCAAATGACACCGTAAGCCTCACACATTCAAGTTACAAATAGCCTTGTCTGCTCTTACATTAAAAATAAGGTGGATAACTTGGATAGTTGAAAGTTGTGCAAATTAGTGAATAATATTTCTGTATACGATTAGTCATCAATACTAATGAATACTTTTTATTGGTAATGCGCTTTTCTTATACTCAAAGCGCTACAACACATTACAAAAACAAGTGAAATAATACGTCATATATGTTACATAATAGCAATAATTATTAAATATTAAAAAGTTTTGTTAAAAAGATGTGTTTCTGATATTCAGAGCATAACTGATGTATGTTAACACAGGAATTGAATCTAGACCCATCTGTCACCTCACACGCTCTGTCTGATCTGAGAAGCACCACAGAATACACTGTCAGACTGCAGGCCGTCTCTGAGGGCAAGAGGAGCAAGAGTATCAGCACCGTCTTCACCACTGGTCAGTCATGTTTCTTTTGTGGCACAAATAATGTTAACTGTATTACTATTGCTCAAACTTAGGGTGTTTCCTGTAGCTCAGTGGTTAGAGCATGGCACTAGCAATGCCAAGGCCATGGGTTCGATCCCAGGGATTGCACATACTCAGATACAAATGTATAGTATAATGCAATGTAAGTCGCTTTGGATAAAAGCTTCTGCCAAATGCATAAATGTAAATGTTTTCACACCTGCCTCGTTGGGAGTGTTTGTTTCAGAACCTGGCACGTTTTCTACCTTAGTTCAGTTACATGTGTCAAGATCAGAATTGAAACTCTGGACCCAACAAATCAAGCTGTATCATAATTAGGGGTGTGACGAGACTAAGCTCATGAGACAAGAAAAGACACGAGATTGGGTTCACGAGACGAGATGAGATTTTTTGCACAGTATTTTTAAGAAATCCTTACTGTACACGAATTATGTGCTCCCAGAACTTCTGATTGAGGCTGTGTGTGGCCTCTTAATTGAACTCCTTTCCACAAATTGAATATAGAAATAAAAACAGTATAAATAACATAAATAATAAAATAAATAAAATTTGTTTAGTCTTATTAAGTGCAATCAATAAGTGCAACCATAATCAAAGTGCAAACAGACCAAAACAGAGACCAGAGTAAGAGGTGGTTACAACTACACAGCCCAGCCTAAGATAGGTTTGATATTGGGAGACAGGATATTGTATGTAGCCTAATTTGCACGCATCACGGAGCTCGCGTTTTACTTTCGCTTTCAAATTCGCAATCGCACATACTCTGTGTATAGGGAGTGGCGGTGCTGAGTGCGTATTCTACAAAAGAAGACATTTATCAGACGCTTAGGCTCTGTTGAGCAACGAATCCGTCGCCATGGTCTTGTCAGTCATCTCGCCTTACTCTCGTCACATGATCAGTGAACTGTGATTCCTGCTGCACTGTGTGCGACTCTGCAGCTCGTGCTGGATGAGCAGAGCAGACGCTTACATTAGTTTACAACTGAAGTGACCATTATCCAACTGAATTAAATGGTTTTTATTTCTATTAAAAAAGCAAAACAACAGTGGAGGCGGTGCCGCGGTGGGCACCGTAATGTAAACGTAGCGGTAGCATATTCTATGCTAATTTCACCTACACGCTCCATCATGGCGATATTACCAGACAGCTTTTCACTCGACGAGAAATCTCCTCAGATTTTAATATCGCGAGATCTCGTAGCACGAACAAAGCAAACGATCTACAGTTTTGAAAATGTGCATAGAATTATGGGTTTCTTCAAATCACCCTTAAAGTCACCATGCAATCATTTTACATGACAACGATGTACTAAAAACGTAAATGTTTTCCTTTGCGTTTGTGTACAGATGACATTGTCTAAATGATCTACGTTCTCACGGATCCACGAAAACGACTAAAAACGCTGTATTCTGCTGCCAGACCAGTAGATGGTGATGTCACTTTGTAAAGAAACTCAACGTCGTGTAAATGGCCCCTCAGAAACACCAGCGTTAACTAGTTTTCTGTAATTTTAGTGTTATAAATCTACTTTACATTTAAAAAAAAAAAGAAAATATAAAAATCTTTGCTATATAGATTTACGACGTTAATAGGTAAATGTGTCATGCCAACTTTAACCCTCAGTACGAGCAATGGTAATAGTGATACTTGTCTTAGCAAACACAAAAAGATAATGTCCTGTTTTATTGTGCAGTCAGGTGTCATTTTTTATGCATAAAGTTCTTTATAAATCCATGTTTTCCTTGTGGCGTATATCAGTCTTGACTGTGAAGGAAAATTCCCTCACTGTCTACAAACCTTTACAAATGATGTCAGTGATTTTGCATTGTGCCGTTTTAAGGGTTTTGAAACACAGAATTCTGCAGTTCCTGTGATCTGTGTTCATTATCAGTGTCTGATTCTTGAAGCAAACCTTGTTTTATGTGTGCAGTTGGCAATGTCTACAGCAACGCCAAGGACTGCTCAGAAGCTCTGCTGAACGGAGAGACGTCATCCGGTCCGTACACCATTTACATAGCCGGAGATGAGAAACAACCGGTCCGGGTCTACTGCGACATGACCACTGACGGCGGAGGCTGGATGGTGAGTCGAGAGGAGTTGTGCGTACGATACAACTTAGCCTAGTTTTGGCGTAAAGGGGCTCTAAGTTACAACTTGCGTACAATGAATTTAACTATATGTAATGCTACGTATAAACTAAACATTTACTGAAGCCTCAGACCAGGAGTAACATTGGAATAAAACAGCAGATTGATCGATTACATCAATAAGCTCTTGTTTTCAGACTTCAATCCTTTAGACATATATGGAAATGTTGACATTTACACTTTTAAAAGAGAGAGCATTATGTGAATAAATGACTTTGTTAGCAGCTCTTGAACACAAACAGAATCTAAAAAGCATGTCTCTGTGTGCATCTGGTCTCATTTATTAATAAATAAATGTAATTTATTATGTTTTTTGTATCAGTATTAATTTATTGATCCTTATTAGCTTCAAATACGGTTATTATTTACATGTACAAATACCTATTAATATTGTCTTGTTATCCAAATAAAGTACTTACAAGTTGTCTTAGCATGAAAAACATCATCTGAAGAACCATTTTCCACTATAAAGAGCCTTTTGTGCAATGGAAAGATTCTTAATGGAACCATAGATGCCAATAAAGAAGAATGGTGCAAAAAATGACACACTTCACCTGTAAACCAATGATCTTGTTGTGTGTGTGTGTGTGTGTTTGTTGGCTACTCTTAACATCTCCATTTTCCACAGGTGTTCCTACGGCGTCAGAGCGGCAAGGTCGATTTCAACAGGAACTGGAGGAACTACTCTGCAGGATTCGGTGACACGAACGATGAGTTTTGGCTCGGTGGGACTCGATTTGACAGGCTAATGTCATTATAACATTAAAATCTACTCAGTCCATTTCACTGACAAAGATTGTGCATCGTTGTCTTTCAGGACTGTCGAATCTTCACAAAATCACATCAGCTGGTCAGTATGAGATACGTGTGGACCTGCGCGATGGACAAGAGAGTGTGTTTGCTGTGTACGATAAATTTTCCATCGGAGACCCTCGTTCTCGCTACAAGATCCAGATTGGTACATACAGTGGTACTGCAGGTGAATTAGATGAACATTTACACTTACATTTATGCATTTGGTAGACACTTTTATCCAAAGCAACAAGCATTCCTCTGTAAACACGCACTAGATGGACGTCTTTGACCACTGTGTCTTGCATCTTTTGCCGCATCTCATGCACGACAAGCCATTCTACAGTAAAAACGCAGCACTAAAGTTAAAATAAATGCAACTTTTAAAATATGCATCTTTAGACCCATTGCACATCATGTGTTCAGTGTGCAAAGCCCCTTTTTCAAGATATTACTTGTACATATTATCATGCAATATGAAGATCATAATAAAGATCATTTCACCCTAGAATACATGCATACTTAATGTTACTTCTTTCTTAGGTGATATCTAATATTTCATACTGAATGATTGCAAAGGTTTTGTAATATTTAGCTTGCAATGTAATGTTGTGTTTTTGTGTCTCTCTTAAGGCGATTCCTTGTCGTATCACCAGAACAGACCCTTCTCCACTTATGACAATGACAATGACATTGCCGTCACCAACTGTGCCCTCTCCTACAAGGGTGCGTTCTGGTATAAAAACTGCCATCGAGTGAATCTGATGGGGAAATATGGAGACAGCAGTCACAGCAAAGTAAGAATCGCATTGAAATATTGAAACGCAATTAAGTACTTCACACCCCTACATATGCAACATTGAAATGTTTTGTTACATAATTAAATTAAATTCGACTATTTTAATTCACAGGGCATCAATTGGTTCCACTGGAAAGGTCACGAGCATTCGATTCCATTTGCGGAGATGAAGATCCGGCCAGTAAATTTCAGAAACTTGGAAGGCAGACGGAAAAGATCATAGACTTCAAATGTCCCTCTTTCTCTTTCCTCCAAAAACCCACATGGTCAAAAGCACGACACAACTAAAACTCCTGAGTCTTTCACCTCAACGTTATTGGATGCCACAGAATACTGTTTCGTCAATCTTTTTTATATGTTATAAAAGGCTGCATGATTAGTGGAGAGTTTTACATAAACTTGACAGATGAAATGTGATATTTTAAATTGACACACATCTTCCTAAAACAGATCTATGAGAATGAGTCTCCACTATTACAATTATTAACAGAGTTAGATTAGCTTTATTAGCTCAGTTTTCGAGACCAGCGATGTCATTTCCTCGACTGAATCATTACCACACTCAGGTCTGACAGCCAGGATGGTGCAAATAAGTGTTTTCAAAACTAAAAAAAGTGAGCAAATTTCAGTGTGATTTTTTTTTTTTTTTCTGAAAAGTTTGTATGACATGCCAGTTAGAGTCCCAAATGTCTATAATCCCTCAATGCAGAAGTGTCGATTAAACTGTATCTCTTCTCCTTGAATGTCTAAAATTGATCTTCAACAAAATAGGAAATAAAAATATAATTTGTAATGTTGGAATGATTTGTCAATCTCCCTATTTAACTATCCCAAAGATTCATTACCCAAAAAAATATTTTTCAAAGAGTAAAAATACCAGATTTAAAGTGTGCTGCCAAAACAGCGCTGACCCGCCGTAGCATGGACTCTACAAGAGCCCAGAAGGTGTCCTGGGGTTTCTGGCACCAAGATGCAAATCAGCTTAGCAGCAGATCATTCAAGTCTTGTAGGTTGCAATGTGGAGCCATCGTGCATCGTGGTTTCCCAGAGGAACATTGCCCAGTCCCTCCACTGGCTTGTCGTCATCCTATAGTGATCCTGGTACATCACCTCTCCAGGTAAACGGAGCACACGTACACAGCCATCCATGTGATATAAAAGACAACGGGACTTCCACTGCTCCAAGGTCCAGTTCCGACGCTCGTGTGCCCGTTGTAGGCGCTTTCAATGGGTCATCATATGCACTATGATTGGTCTTTAACTAACCAGCCCCATACGCAGCAGAGTGTTGTGACACATTCCTCCACTGGGGGCAGTTGTGGCCTAATGGTTAGAGAGTCGGACTTGAGGATCATGGATTTGAGTCTCAGTATCGGCAGCAAATGTAGGTGGGGGGAGTGAATGAACAGCGCTCTCTTCCACTCTCATTACCCACAATTGAGGTGCCCTTGAGCAAGGCACATAACCCCCGAGTATGGGACACCATACTTGGCTACACGTCACACCACTTTCACTTTCATATCCATCATTAAAATTGTTTTGTGTGAAGTGTGTAAGCTTGTTGCTGGGCAGAGGGCTGGCGCCGAAGTGCTACAGTACACCTTCTGTTGGCCTGAACCAGACGGGATAGCCTTCATTGCCCTCGTGCATCAATAAGCCTTGGGCGCCCAACACCCTGTCTCCGGTTTGTGGTTTGTCCCTCCAAGGAAAACTGTTGGTAAATTCTCACCACTGCTGACCGGGAGCAACACACAAGCCTTGTCGTTTCAGAGATTCTCTGACCCAGTCGCCTTGCCATAACAATTTGGCCCTTGTCAAAGTCACTCAGATCTTTATTCCTGGCCATTTATTCTGCATCCAACACATTGATTATGATAACTGATTGTTTGCTGACCATCTAATCTACCCAAACCTTAATATGTGACCTTGTTAGGAGCAGGAGATGATCAACACACCTGTGACTGGCCATAATGTTTTGGCACAAAACACAATAGCCTCAATATACATTTTTCAATTGTAGTCTTTTAAAAGGGCATCTGAAATAATAAACAGAGCAATGTTGTCAAAAATACGATTTTTTCCGATACATGTCGATACTGAATTATCTTAAACGCTTCTAATACTAATTTTACACAGAACAGACACATTATACCAGCTGCGCTTTCTCTCTCTCTCTCATCTCTCCGACAGCGAGTTGACACACAAACCCTCCTCCCCTCCCTCACTCGTTTCATTTGCTCCAGATGAATATTGTTGGTGTTACAGGGCTTGAATTTCAGCGTGGGATTGCGTGCATTGCGCAAAATTTTACTCATTCCCGCAGATTTTGTGCTCACACCCACGCATAAAGCCGCCTCTCAGTACTAAATTGAGTTGTTTTTCACTCTTTATAGTGCTAAAACGCTCAAATACACATCAAAATGCCGGTCTTGGTGAGTATTCACGTAAACACAGTCAGTTATGTTTTAACGCATGTATAACAGTACAATGGATCCATGCGTCAAGTCTTAAAGTGACAGTAGCCTAATATACCTAATACATTTTATATAATAAAAATATCTATATGGCAGTTTTTCCCCATGGTATCGGTCAAAATTGTGTATATAAGACAGCCAGCAATGTTAATAATGGATTATGACCACATGTACGCATTTGTGACAATGTAAATGTAGTTTTCTTGACGAGTGTAATGCCAAGCGACTAAGCAGACCATGAAGTTTGAGACTGTAAAATATCAACAATAGCCACGATCAAGGTTAGTGAAATGTAATTTTTTATGTTTTATGACAATTTTTGCATCGTACATAGAAACATACTAGGATAAAAATTAAAAAAAGAAATAGGTACAGGAAAAACATCTTTCTAAACAATGAAAATATTGTGAGCTGTCAGGATCAACTTTAAATGACAGTGTGGCATTAATTATTCTGGCTCAATTTTTGGTATGTGCAACGTTTACTAAACTTATTACCTGTAAATTTGGGGGTATATAATTTGCAATGTGATAAGGTTGAAAAATTAGTCTCAAATTTAAGAGGAAAAGAAAACTAATACAGTATACATTAAGTTTTTGTTTTTATAAAATTGCACATTTTGAGTGTGACATACATTCAATCAGTTTTCATTAAAGGACAGATCATTATCTATTAACTCTAACAGCACTTCACTATGGATATTTGGCACAAATAATGTCACAGAAACACAGTATAACATATCTTTTTAATGTCTGGTACCATTTATTTTGTCCCTTTTAAGAAATGCCCTAAAGTTGAGCTTCCTCAGTATTGCAGTTTATATCCTCAGCTTTCAGATGAGCTATATATCTGTTTGAAGATCGTATCAAGTGATCGGATTCAAGTTATCACAAGGCATCGCATGTACAAATTAATTTGTATTTCTGACAATTTACTAAGAAGAAGGTAAAATTAGTTTTAAACCACCATGACTGCACATGTACAGCTATATAAATAATATGCATTAAATATAATAAAATAGATGTAAACTGTATATACATTTCCTGTATAAAGATCCCTCACTTTGAGAGTTTATGGTTGTTATATATAAAGATACATATCGATTGCTTATAGAGTATGAATATATAGATATCTGCTTGTATTTTTAAGAATAGAAGCAGTGTATCGTATAAAATAATCATCGTTTAATATTTATTTCATTTATCTCTAAAGTATGTCTGCAGTGGTGTCGTCACTCACTGGATGAGTAAACTGTTTGTGATAAATATCATGTGCATTTGCAGATTGAGGCCTCCCATGCACAGAGAAGTTTCAATAGTTGTCATAACTGGTTTAAAATCAGTGGATTCTGGTTTACTAGCTGTCACACCCCCAATGCCAAATATAAAAGACAATTGTATAGCAAAAGCTTGGTCCTGTGTAAACATCTCAAGAGCTTAAACGTAGCCTAGAAAATACAGAAACTGCCTCGAACGTCATTTGGCAGTGAGAACAATTTAAAAGGAATAAAATACAAACTCGCACTCCATGAAGCCGGCAAACACTATAAACTCAAGCTCCGATGTATCAACTGTATAAATATTGCTATTTACAAAAGTAATACCAAGACTCGTCATAGTTTCTTAAAAATATACAAAATGCAACGTAATAACTTCAATCTTCATGTGCACAGGACTCCTGCTCAGGACCATTTCACAGACACCTACGGTTTTACGATTTTTACCTTTAAACTTCAAACTATCTTCCACAGATGTATCCAAACACAGATTAAATGAAATCCACGATCATGACCCTCACTATATTTAATGTATGACAATTAAACCCCCTTGACCCTCAAAAACAGTTTAGCACTACAGGAGTACAATTTGTCCACTTAGCAATGACTTTCCAAAAAAGAAAAAAAGGTCTTCATCATGCAAATTGCAATTTGTAAAAATGCTAATCAGTCTGTTCGTTTATTAAATATATTGTCTAATTTGATGATGCATTCAACTACCAATAATAGTATAGTACTCTCTGCTCTGTGTGATTAAATCCACCCAATCAGTGAAAAAAAAGAGCCTGCGCTGTGCTGAAGAACTTAAGTTTTGAATTGTGATCTACACTATGTAACTGGACCGGACTTCACGTTCAATTCCAGTGTTTCACAACCCTTTTTCCCTGTTATAGCGCTCTACTGACCCTTTCTGGAACTATGCAGCAGTGCAACATTTGTGGCGGCTTAACACATGCAGGGAAACGTGTCAAAACAGACGTCATGGAATAAATCTCCCGCTGTGGTAAAGCAGCTCGTGCGTCAGAGGCAGCGTCTAACCGTGATAGAGTAGAAAACCTAAAGGCCAGTGAGGTCCACGATGGCTTTGATGAAAATGGTGTCGTCACGTATGTACGAGTTCTTGCCCTCCAGCTTGGACAGCGGACAGAAAAGCGGGCAGCCGCTGGCGATGTTCATCTCGCTTACAGGCCTCTGGAATGAGGAGGAAGTGATGTCGGGACGGAACGCATCAATGATGTGCTCTCTGTTACTCTGGTCCAGCAGCATCAGTGTGACCTGGAGGAACGTAACCAGATTCAGCTCACAAACACACAGCAATGCTTTCATTTTGGGCTATGTACTGGAGGTTAGGCTGTGAAAATATTGGTTAATTGTATTTTTCACACCTGTATGGTTACATCACAGAATAGAATGACTTTAATACTATTTTTACATTTATATATATATATATATATATATATCATAATATATATATATTAAACATATATTAAGTA
>RJVU01007700.1:1265907-1291361 GCA_003731715.1 Anabarilius grahami | reverse complement strand
GTTGCTGCTATTGGTATCAGCCATTGAAAAACCCCAATCAGTTAACAGCTAATTTAACTAACAAATTTAAGTTAAAAGACAAAACTTTAGACAGCAGAAGAAGAAAAAATAACTGAATAGAAAAAAAATCACTTTTATACCTCAAAATTATACTATTGTTCAAAAGTTTGTGGTCAGTAAAAGTTTTTTTTTTTTAAAAAGGAAGTAATACTTTTACTCAGCAAGGACTCAGTTACCCCTATGATGTTAGATAGATTTATCAGAACTAAATTTAACAGCCAAATACAGCATCTGTTTTAGATCAGAAGGCGGGATTACCCAACAGTCCGGTTGAAGCAGTAAGAACAAAAGCGATGACCGCACTGAGCTTGGAACGGTCTTCTCAAAATGTTCTGACAGCAGTTGCATAAATGTTTATCTTCAAGTTTGTTGGCCAGAATCTTCTTTGGGAACCCTGGCTTGTTGTTCTCCATGGAGGACGGGGGAGAGGGTTCTTGAGCAGCCATGTCCCCCTCTAAACGTTCCTGGTCTAAACAAAAGAGAATCCATAATGGCTGAAAACTACCATCAGATATATAGATAACAACACTGACTTTCCATTCCATTTCCAAAAAAAGATTATTACACAGCTCTCTGGAATGCTTGATACTGATTGGTCAATCGTGGCATTCTCTGCTTAAATATATCACGCTAAACCGTACAGCCTATTTGTATCATTCTGCACTCTTTTTCTTCTATCATAATCCAAAAATTGGATGTCCGTGTATTTATTTATTTGGTGAGCCATGTAGGGGTGGGCGATATGACCAAAATCTTATATCACGATATGAGAAATTTTATTTCACGATAATGATATTTTTATTTTCGCTTTAAATAAAGTTATTATATCAACATTTTTGATACCACTGAAATTTCATAATTCTTGTCACCAATTTTAATATCATTTAAAAAACTAATACTAGCCTAAAAAATCTCTCAAGCTTAATGAAGACAAATAAACAGTGATAAAGAATAGAGCAAAGACACAAATGAAATAGACCTACCTGAAAAAACTTCAATCACTAGAAATACTACATTAAATGTATAAAGTTATTAAATGTTTACAAAAACAATGCATACAAAAGTGATTGTCAAGACTAAGAGCAGTGTGAGATTTTCTCTCTTTTTTGTTGTTGTTTGATTAACATTAATAATTACAGCAGGTAAATTTGGGTGCTGTCACTTTAAGAACTGCTACACAAATCCATTATACTCGTGCGTTCTTTCTCAATTTCTCAGTTCTTTCTCAACTGTTAACGTTCACTTAAGATACAAATTACTCTATTTACTTGCAAACACGTCACTTTGACTCATAGGGATGTGTATTTAACCGTTCAAGCCCAATTAGGCGGCAAAAAGCACTCAGTTCAGTTCTCACACGCTCTATGAGCAGCATATCGTGCACGCATCTCTCAGACAGCGCGCGCATATACTGAAATGAGCTCTCTTTCACTGCTAATTGCGTTTCAACAGTTTAAAATCAAGTGTTTTTAAAACACAGTGCTTAAAAACGCACGCAAACGATAAGCTTTCATGACCGCACAGCAACGTCACATGAGTGTAATCGTGATACAGACAATAGTGGATGCTCAGCTCAGTTCTCACACGCTTTATGAGCAGCAAATCATGTGCGTGCGTCTCTGAGACAGCGGGCGCGTATACTGAAATGAGTTCTCTTTTGCTGTTAATTGCTAATTTGCTTCTAATGGTTTAAAATCAACTGTTTAATTGCAGTGCTTGAAAACGCATGCAAACGATAAGCTTTCATGACCGCGCCGCACAGCAACGTCACGTGAGCGTAACCGCGAAAGAGACGATAGTAAATATGGGTGCTGTCACTTTAAGACCTGCTGCACAAATCCATTATACTTGTGTGATGTTCTCAATTTCTCAGTTCTTTCTCAACTCTTAATGTTCACTTAAGACATAAATGACTGTTTACTTGCAAATACATGTCACTTTGACTAGTAGTGATGTGTATTTAACCGTTCAAGCCCAATTTAGGCAGCAAAAAGCACTCAGTTCAGTTCTCACACGCTCTATGAACAGCATATCGTGCGCACATCTCTCAGACAGCGTGCACATGTACTGAAATGAGTTCTTTTTCGCTGCTAATTGCGTTTCAGCAGTTTAAAATCAAGTGTTTTTTAAAACACAGTGCTTAAAAATGCATGCAAACGATAAGCTTTCATGACCGCACCGCACAGCAACGTGACGTGAGCGTAACCGCGATAGAGATGATAGTAAATTTGGCTGCTCAGCTCAGTTCTTGCACGCTCTATGAGCAGCATATCATGTGCGTGCATCTCTGAGACAGCGGGCGCGTATACTGAAATGAGTTCTCTTTTGCTGTTAATTGCTAATTTGCTGCTAATGGTTTAAAATCAACTGTTTTTAAATCGCAGTGCTTGAAAACGCATGCAAACGATAAGCTTTCATGACCGCGCCGCACAGCAACGTCACGTGAGCGTAACCGCGATAGAGACGATAGTAAATTTGGCTGCTCAGCTCAGTTCTTGCACGCTCTATGAGCAGCATATCATGTGCGTGCGTCTCTGAGACAGCGGGCGCGTATACTGAAATGAGTTCTCTTTTGCTGNTCTTTCACTGCTAATTGCGTTTCAACAGTTTAAAATCAAGTGTTTTTAAAACACAGTGCTTAAAAACGCACGCAAACGATAAGCTTTCATGACCGCACAGCAACGTCACATGAGTGTAATCGTGATACAGACAATAGTGGATGCTCAGCTCAGTTCTTGCACGCTCTATGAGCAGCATATCATGTGCGTGCGTCTCTGAGACAGCGGGCGCGTATACTGAAATGAGTTCTCTTTTGCTGTTAATTGCTAATTTGCTGCTAATGGTTTAAAATCAACTGTTTTTAAATCGCAGTGCTTGAAAACGCATGCAAACGATAAGCTTTCATGACCGCGCCGCACAGCAACGTCACGTGAGCGTAACCGCGAAAGAGATGATAGTAAATTTGGGTGCTGTCACTTTAAGACCTGCTGCACAAATCCATTATACTTGTGTGATGTTCTCAATTTCTCAGTTCTTTCTCAACTCTTAATGTTCACTTAAGACATAAATGACTGTTTACTTGCAAATACATGTCACTTTGACTCGTAGTGATGTGTATTTAAACGTTCAAGCTAGGGCTGCACGATATATCGCATGCGATTGTCACGCGCATTTCGTCAGTAAAGCCGGTTCCCTGATTACCGCTAAATTGCCATCACCTGCTTTCANTGGTTTAAAATCAACTGTTTTTAAATCGCAGTGCTTGAAAACGCATGCAAACGATAAGCTTTCATGACCGCGCCGCACAGCAACGTCACGTGAGCGTAACCGCGAAAGAGATGATAGTAAATTTGGGTGCTGTCACTTTAAGACCTGCTGCACAAATCCATTATACTTGTGTGATGTTCTCAATTTCTCAGTTCTTTCTCAACTCTTAATGTTCNCCATCTGAAAGCAGGTGATGCTGATTTAGCGGTAATCAGGGAACCGGCTTTACTGACGAAATGCGCGTGACAATCGCATGCGATTAATCGTGCAGCCCTAGTTCAAGCCCAATTTAGGCAGCAAAAAGCACTCAGTTCAGTTCTCACACGCTCTATGAGCAGCATGTCGTGCGCGCGTCTCTCAAACAGTGCACGCATTTACTGAAATGAGCTCTCTTTCGCTGCTAATTGCGTTTCGACAGTTTAAGATCAAGTGTTTTTTAAAACACAGTGCTTAAAAATGCATGCAAACGATAACATTTACATTTTTACATTTAGTCATTTAGCAGACGCTTTTATCCAAAGCGACTTACAAATGAGAATAGTAGAATCAAATCAAAATCAACATTTACATTTTTACATTTAGTCATTTAGCAGACGCTTTTATCCAAAGCGACTTACAAATGAGAATAGTAGAATCAAATCAAAATCAACATGAGAACAACAGTATGTAAGTGCTGTGTGAAGTCACAGTTATGTCAGTAAAGTGCTCGTAGCAAAGATTTTTTTTTTTTTTTTTTTTTTATAAAATACACAAATAGATGGAAGAAGAATATAAATCAAAGTAAGTGCTACTATTACTGGGTCAAGTGCTGACGAAAAAGATATGTCTTTAGCATTCTTTTGAAAATGGCTAGAGACTCAGCTGCTCGGATAGAGACGATAGTAAATTTGGGTGCAGGTCATTCCACCAGCCAGGAACAGACCCGGAGAAGGTCCGTGAGAGAGATTTTTTTCCCCTTTGTGATGGCACCACAAGGCGCCGTTCACTTGCAGAACGCAAGTTTCTGGAGGGCATGTAAGTCTGGAGTAGTGAGTTAAGGTATAGCGGTGCAGAGCCAGCGGTCGTTCTGTAGGCAAACATCAGAGCCTTGAATTGGATGCGAGCAGCTACTGGCAGCCACTGGCAACGATAAGCTTTCTTGACCGCACCGCACAGCAACGTCACGTGAGCGTAACCGCGAAAGAGACGATAGTAAATTTGGGTGCTGTCACTTTAAGACCTGCTGCACAAATCCATTATACTCGTGCGTTGTTCTTTCTCAATCTCTCAGTTCTTTCTCAACTCTTAACGTTCACTTAAGACATAAATGACTCTGTTTACATGTCACTTTGACTCGTAGATAAGTGTATTTAACTGTTCAAGCCCAATTAGGCAGCAAAAAGCACTCAGTTCAGTTCTCACACGCTCTATGAGCAGCATGTCGTGCGCGCGTCTCTCAAACAGTGCACGCATTTACTGAAATTAGCTCTCTTTCACTGCTAATTGCGTTTCAACAGTTTAAAATCAAGTGTTTTTTTAAACACAGTGCTGCAAACGATAAGCAAAGTCTACCGGTTGACAAATTTCTTATGGTTAATCGTGTCTAATGGTATATTGCCCACCCCTACATGTAATCAGTGAGATAATAATGTCAGACAGTCATTATCATGAAATAAACAATATCAGGTTAATGCAAATCCCCTTAGCTTCACATCAAGGTCCTGATGATCTGATTGGGGTTTATTTTGCAATGTTGTGCATTATCATAATCCAAGCCATTTATCAAGTAATCTTACTTTAAAGAATAATAACAACATATTGTGCTGTCTATTACGATTTTAGTAACATATTTAGAGCCGTCTTGCTGTTTGTAAGCACATTATGAACAATAAATTATTATTTGTGCATTAATACCATTTATTATTGCGTTTGATGAGATTGTTATGCTTTTGGAAAGGCTCTATCTAAAGTAATAAGATAAACATTAATAAACCTAAGCATGCACAGCAGGTCTCTCAATATGAATCACAATCTCTTTGTTTCTGTTTCAGTTTTGCTTGTATACATGTGTGTTTCCATACAGACATCCACACAAATGATGTAAAATAGTGTACAGTGGTGTAAACATTCCCATGAAACACACACTAGAACCTTTCATGCATATCTGAAAGCACTTTTGTCAGATATCGACCATGCAGCCCGTCGATATACATCATACAGACAGCTGACAATTGCACATCTCATCTTTTCCTCTGTTGCTAAGCAAATGCAACATCTTTCGAACGGTTGTTGCGTCCGTTCTGTACCGCCACGCCTCTTTTACATGTAGGGATATGTTGAGCCTGACAATAAACATGCATGCAATAAAATAAGAATCAAAACAATTCATTGTGAGACAGACGCACGGATGCGCTCGACTTACCGCACAGCGATGAGATTTCGCTTTCATTTGCTCGGTTCTGCTCGGGTTGTGATGGATGGAGGCGCGCGGCGCGGCAGCTGTGTTTTGGTGGTCGACATTGTTGAGAAGAGCGCGTGCTCTTTCACAGGATTACGTCATAATGTGAGCGTGCACTGGGCTTTTGGATCTCTGATCCTGTTTTTTTTCTTTCTTTCTTTTTTTCTATCATGGTAAAAAAATATTTAATGCATAATGTAGATTCATAATATCCATTTAAATGTGTACTATTCATATTTGTTTTATTATTGTTATTTTGTTTGGTGCATAATATAATGTAACTGTAATTTATTCATAGTGATTGTTATTACAATAATAAATATAAATATTATATCTGTCTATCTATTTAATTTAACTTAATCGTTTATTTAATTTAGATTTATTTGGGTTTATTTAATTTCGGTCGGTGTATAAAATACCTAATATTAATACAAATGTATAATATTCATATTGATTACTATTATACATATACTGAACAGCGTCAGATTTTATTTTATTTTATTTTAAATCATATAAACTCATTTTGGGATGGGAACATTATTGATTACTGTTTATCTGAGAGGTGTTAATAGCACTATGCCAGTCATATACAGTATTTTGATTATTTTTGGACACATACTGTATATACCATCCCATCCTACCACTAGAGGTGCTGCTGTTTCATAATACTACCACTAGGGGCGTTCAGCGCCACAGTGCGGCTATTCATCATCCTACCGCTAGAGGAGCTGCAGCACAAGCGCGCACCCGACGCGCGCCCCTCTCGCTCTCCTCACGGCATTCCACAGCTGATAGACTCTTGAGGGATGAGAGAGGGATGCTAAGGAAATGTTTTCCTATAACACAGAAAATTGGCTACATTAAACGCCAGCCGACAGCAGAATGCGACTGAAATATCGCAGGCGAAGACCGTGAACCAGGTAAGGAGTTTGTTAGAAATAAAACGTTTCAGTGAAACGTTGCTGTTGTTTGTGTTGTAATTGACACGTCGCTTTAGCTGTGATGGCCGTCAAACAGACTAGCGCAAATAATTCACCTCACTAAATACACACAGGTATCAATGAGAGCCTTCATAGGGACAGTATTCACACTTCCCCGTCAGAGGTTCAGCGATTTTTAGCAGCGTACAAAGTGAATATATACTGGAGCTACAAAAGAACATATAACAGCTGGTCTATTCTGATATTATGGTTAAACTGACAGCTTTCTTACAGGTTTTATCAACTGACAGGTGAGAGATATTAGTTTTGTTTGAGTGAATGCTGCTTATGTGGTTTAGACTTTAGAGTATAATGTTATTGAATGTTTTTATAATGTGATCTATGTTGTGTGAAAATGTTCACTATAAATGAATATTGTTTTTGCTGTTGATTTATAAATAATAGAATCTATAGCTATGTTTACATGGACACTTTTTGTTTCAATCGGAATGAAATCATGTGTCTCTGTTATAATATGATGTAAATATAAAATATGATGCCATAATACATTGTTTCTGCTGAGTTTGTAATGTTTCTTTCTACTTGTAGTACTTGTTTTTTTGGATTAGTCATAATTTTGAAAACCCATTGTTAAAAAAATATATAATTCAATTTTAAAATATAATGCATATATTAGTTCTGTTGCTTATGTGTGTAGTAGTCATTATGACCAATATTTTCACCTGTATTCACAGTTTTCATCTAAATTGGTAATTGTTACTCTCTGGTCAACAAAACAACTTTACATAAAATAAAATTATAGTTATTATTATAATGTTAGAATAAATATTATAGCAATACTAATTCTTAAATTTGATCAAATAATTTCACTTAGAATAATAAGACACTATAGGGCTGTTACCAATCAAATTAAATAATTTACACTGAAAAATTACAACTGCATTAAATAATGTTATGAGATTGTTTTGAATATTTTTTGAATATACAAATAAGAAATGTTGGAAAAATTATACTTTTAACCATGAAACTAAACCGCCAGTAGGTGGCGGCAGGAGATCGTGTTTATGAGCGAGTCATTAGGCAGGAACACACCAAGCCACTGAAGTTGGTCCTCGTCTGCTTTTTTTCGGCCGATTTGACATGTTGAATTGGAGTCGGAGCTCGTCGGTCCGTCGGGCCATCTGATCATTCTGATTGGCTGTTCAGCTACTGCCACCTGCTGGTTTGGAAATGCATTTCATCTTACGCAGGCGCAGAACGGACGTGTGACGTAGGGCTGGGCGATATATCGCATGCGATTGTCACGCGCATTTCGTCAGTAAAGCCGGTTCCCTGATTACCGCTAAATCGCCATCACCTGCTTTCAAATGGAGCGGCATATAATAGACAGAACCGTAGTTCACTGACAAGCCACGCAATATCGCGTTCATTGTCGAAGGCGATTCATCTGCCTAGGCAACTTTGGACATAGACTCTTCTGACATGAGCCAACCCCGCAGTCTGCTTTCGTCGCCGTGTGTTCCTGTCTGAGTCATTCATTCAAACGATTCATTCAAACAGCTGATTCATTCAAACGGCTGATTCATTCAAGAATCAGGCATTTGTTTATGAATGTGTCATTGAATCTTTGACTCAACTGATTTGTTTACTATGGTTCTGCTGTGATCTTTGTTTGGAACTATTTTCGCTAGGTACATATCAGCCACCGTATCGGTATCGGCCGATATATGCTCATCTTTAATGTTATCGTCCTGATAAGAAAATTTGGTCGATATATTATAAAAAAAATGAAAAAAACAAGAAAATCCCTCACACTATCAACTTGCAAAACAGTAAAAAAGTTATTTGTTAGCAACGTTTCGATCGTATGATCTTCATCAGGCATCTTTTTTCCTACGCACCTATCTATGACCTACAGGTGTGCGACGCTAATTGATCGCCGATATATTATTAAAGTGATAAATAATGGATTATTTCCTTCAGCTGAGACACTTCAGAAGAGCACTGTCTGTCATTATGGTTTTGAATTGCTTGAAATATGATTGAAATCACTTCAAAAAGGAAAATAGTTAAGTACAACATACAGCGCAAGTCTGTCATATTGGCTACATAATATTATAATAAGAACATTATAATTGTATGCTTAGGACATGACTTTTAATGGTGAGACTTTTGTTTTTGTAATCAGGCTTAAATTATATAAAATTTTGACTTAGATTTATCGGCCAATATATCGATTATCGGCTTTTAAATATAAAGAATTATCGGCTATTGTATCGGCCAAAATGTTCATATCGGTACATCCCTAATTTTCGCTGCTAAAACAACACAAAAATAGTCAATATTGCGTCTAAAATGTAAGTGACTTAATTTTAACTATTTGTTTATTGAACTTTTGTATGAAACCAGTGTGACATTTTCAATCGTGATGGTATTCAGGAAAACAGCACTCTTGGTTGTGTGATGTTGCTTTACTGTATCGTATGTTATAAATATAAAAACTAAACATTTTGAATTTTTACCGCAGTATGTTACCTGAGTTTCTTTGTGTGTGCTACAATCATTTGTTTCCATTTCTCCTCCTATTAAATGCGTTTTAATAAAAAGCAAAAATGAAACTGTAATTTAAAATGATATATCAGTTATCAGAAACCTAAAGTATTATTATTATATATTGCCATTTCAGCTGCTCTTAGTAGGTTAGTCTGGCTCGAGTTTGTCTGTTATTTACTCTGTATAACCTATTGGAACTCTCAAGGAGATGTTTTAAATGCTCACGCTGCTCTTTTCCATTCAAGTCACTTTTTCAAATTAAATTTTGGTCCAATCTTCACACAAACTTATTTTATGGCTATGGAAGACTTGAAACACGGAGTATGAATCTGGACTATTTTTTTGGTGCCTTTTGTCCTTTTTGGTCACTGTGCCTTCAATATGTTGTGGAAAAGAACAATGTGAACATCGGATCTTGACTGTATCTTATTTTTTTCCACAGGTGATGCCAGTAGACCAGGATGGACAGATATCATCACAACGGTTACAGTAGCTAAAATGGCACATTTTAGGATTGTAAACTGTTGAAATAGAAAGCTAACTGGATCTGGCACCATAATAACCTTCTTCCGGAGCTCAATATATTGAAGACTGACTCCACTTTTGACCTTTAGACCACGTCATTCCTGCTATCAATATGTTTGCTTAAGAAAATTTGTCTTCGATCTTTGACACTGCAGCGAGTGCTTCCTTGAAGACCAGTTTTTAGTATTCTTGGACTGTTGAAGAGTCGAGATGTTTACCGCTCTGAAGAAGCTGGTGGGCTCTGAAGCAGGGCAGCTCAGGGATAGACATATTCCTGCAGGCCTGCAATCCATGAACCAGAGTTTACAGAGACGCTTCGCCAAGGGTGTACAATATAACAGTAAGAGCTTCATGTTTAATCAAATTTTTTTTTTTTTTTGAGTAGAGCCTCTCACAATTTTTTTTTTCCATTGTGTTAAAGACATCCATTGTTTTCTTTTGGGCTTGTAGAGGGAGTTTTTCTTTGTGGTTTGTCTAAAGTATTAGACTGTTGAATAGAGCACGGCAGTACTTGTTTTGCTATGTTAAATATTGACAGCTTAAAAACAAATTGATATTTGCAAGACATGTCATTTTTGTGCTAATATTAGAGAAAAAAAACTTCTGAAATCTGTCAAGAACTTGTCTGTCATGTTTCACCCCAAATCATTAAAAATTATAATTTTTTTTAAATTAACTATAAAAATAATAATATATTTTAAAAAAGTTTTTAAAAAAACCTACCTTAAAAGAAAAAAAAGAGAGCCTTGTTAGGACATTTTCATAACAATGAAACGCATCCATTGCATTATACCATATACCAGAAAAAAAAATTATGGGAACAAATGTGTATTATTCAAAGGGCACCTATTATGCCCCTTTTCACAAGATGTAATAGTAAGTCTCTGGTGTCCCAAGAATGTATCTGTGAAGTTTAGGGCTGGGCGATATATCGCATGCGATTGTCACGCGCATTTCGTCAGTAAAGCCGGTTCTGTGATTAGCGGTAAATGTCCATCACCTGCTTTCAAATGGAGCGGCACTTAATATACAGAGCCGTAGTTCGCGGACAAGCTACGCAATATCGCGTTCATAACCACATGCGATTCATCTGCGATTATGAACGCAATATTGCGTAGCTTGTCCGCGAACTACGGCTCTGTATATTAAGTGCCGCTCCATTTGAAAGCAGGTGATGGACATTTACCGCTAATCACAGAACCGGCTTTACTGACGAGACACGCATGACAATCTCATGCGATTAATCGTGCAGCCCTAGTGAAGTTTCAGCTCAAAATACCCCACAGATCATTTATTATAGCTTGTCAAATTTGCTCCTATTTGGGTGTGAGCAAAAACACGCCCTTTTTGTGTGTGTCCCTTTAAATGCAAATGAGCTGCTTTCCAGAAGAGGGCGGAGCTTTAACAGCTCGAGCTTCGGTTGCTCAACAACAACAATGCTGGAGAATCTCACGCAGCCAAAATGAGGATTGTCAGTAACGGCGTTCAGCCTTACATTGTTCAAACCGGAGTCGGACACTAATGGAGAGATTCAGGAAGAAGTTACATCTTTTAGAATGAAACTGGACGTTTCTGAATGGTTACTGGATAAATTTATGTAGTTGCTGTGGAGTTGATTCAACTCATCGACTAGCATGTGCCGTCATGTTAATCTTTTGTGCAAATCCAGCGTTGAATTGACCCTCGATTGTGAAGCAGTCCGGCGTAAAATGATGGCATGGCAACAACACTCTACTACAACAACTCTTCCCAACATTGCCTCACCCCCTTTGTTGAGTGTTCACAGGGGCGGGGTTTATGTAAATTTTAGGGTTTGTGATGTCACTAACCCGGGAAGAAGCTCGTTGTTGTCTCTACCAGCCGTTTGTTGTAGTCCTTAAAAAGCGATTTCTGTAAAAGAAAATGTGAGAATCACCATTGAGCATCAAAGGTAAATCATTGTTTTAAAATTTTGAATTACAATTAATGTGATTTTGAATTGAAAATGTGTTTTATTGTCATGAAATAGTGTCAATAAAAAAAACTTAAATGTGCTTTATTTTATTTATAAATTCTTTTAAAATTTGTTCCTTATAAATTTTTTTTATATTCTGTCATAAAATAATTATGAAATGCAAAGTTAAAGATTCATCCATGGGAAAATTTGAGACCTCATAACAATTGTCATTGTTGACGACCAAGAGCCCACTCTGTCTTAAATGTACAAGACGTAACTGAATCCATGCTGGTGTGATGGAGTTGTGTAGATGTTGTGTTTTGACATGTGATGCTGCAGCAGTGAGCCAGTCGGCGGTTCTTCATTGATCTCACTTTGAATACTCCTTGTGCTGTTTTCGCAGCTCTATGTTAATAAAAAATTCATGAATGATACACGATCACCCACCTACTGGCCTATTTTTCCAGTCACTTCTCTTGGTAGAGGTATCTTTTTTTAGACACACAGATATCCCAAGATATTTCAGCTGTGAAAAGGGCATTTTGGTAGAAATGTGCTGTATCAGTACAATTGTACTGATGCAAATCTAGCACGTAGTAAGTGTGAAACATTTGTCTTGGTTCAAATCTTTCCATTTCCAATCAGTGCCCTCTGGTAGTTCATTTGAATCTTGGACTGTTTAATTTAGGGGTTTTTGTATCAGATCAATGATCTCCTATCTGCTTGTTTCTCTCAGTGAAAATAGTCATCCGTGGTGACAGGAACACCGGTAAAAGCGCACTTTGGCACCGACTTCAAGGGAAAAAGTTTATGGAAGAGTACATCCCTACTCAGGAGATCCAGGTCACCAGCATTCACTGGAACTACAAAAGTGAGTATCAATGTCTATGTTCACACGGTCAGATTTTGGGATTGACAACCGCAAAGTCTCGAAATGTCCCGTTCACACAACAACTTACAGTAGGATCTCAAATACTGTGTGTATGAATGTGCGATGGGAGTCAAGCCCGTATTCTCTTACCAGTAGTAACCATTGCGACAGTGACCAAAGTAATATCAAAGATGGTGACGTCCATAAAACTGAAAAGACTTATCACTTTTCACACGACAAGTCAAATCGAGCCGCAAGTTCATCCGTTAAATCTTCATTAACCGACAGCTGCTTATATATCTGGGTGAAGAGCGGATCATTTGAGTTTGAAAGCTGATGGGAACAGCTCCTGTGGAGAACAGTGACTGTTACCTAAAACCTTCAAATGACACACAGCTCATATCTCCGTCGCTGTAAGTAACCGAAACCACACATGAAAACCCGCAACACACGGTAGACACGCGGTTGTGCAGCGCAGAGCTTCTCTCTCGCACCGTATGATGTTACAGACAACTAGTTGTCCAGTCCGGTTTCGTTCACACAGCGCGGGTTTTCCGAGAATGCGGTTGTGAGTCCTGAAAATGTACGGGTGTGAGTTCGGTTATAGAATGCGATTGTCACTCCCGTAAATAACTGAACTGTGTGTGAACGTAACCGTATTAAGGACTCAAATACAGGACTGACAGCCATATTCTGCTGCTGTAAGATTGTGGCCAATGAGTCCCTCATGCACTGTATAACTTCATCCTTCTTGGTTTAGGTCAGTCAGTCTCAAATGTTCTTGCTTCGGAACATCAAGATGTGGCAGAACCAACACAGAACCAAAATAATTTATTGTGCAAGATTAAATAAAAATATCCTTAAAAACAAAATATTGGGATTTATTAATATTATCATGAAACTCATTGATCAAACTAAATGTAAAATTGTTAATGGCAAAATTTAAATTTTGTAAATGCATAAATGATAACTGACGTGATTTACCAGCCAAAACACATGGAACAAGCACTGGGCCAAATATTGTATACAATTTTTGTCAAAATAGACCTGTGATTAATTTTTGGGTCAACGCACAAGAGCCACTGATTATGTTTTTTTTTTTAATGAAGGAAAGTGGTTTATTTTCAAAGACCTAAAATAATTTATTTAAAGGGATGGTTCACCCAAAAAAGAAAATTATCTCATGATTTACTCACCCTCAAGCCATCCTAGGTGTATATGACTACCATCATAAAGCTTGGAAGAGCCAGGATATTTTTAAATATAACTCCAGTTGTGTTCATCTGAAAGAAGATAGTCATATACACCTAGAATGGCTTGAGGGTGAGTAAATCATGGGATAATTTTCATTTTTGGATGAACTAACCCTTTAAATAGACCCTATCAGAAAGGTCAGAGAGTTTTGGAACCTGTTTACAATATTCCTTGACTTTATATTTCTGACTGTATTTTGTTTTCGCTTTTATCCACAGCGACAGATGATGTAGTGAAAGTTGAAGTCTGGGATGTGGTAGATAAAGGTGAGTCTTTAGAAAACACACTGGAACTAGTGACACTTTTTTTTCTTACACTATAGATATTTGCACTCATGTGTGCGTCCAACCTAATGAAATTGCTATTTTAGTATATTTTCAGCTATCTTTGAAGGAAAAGGATGTAATGTTGTATTTTACTTCTTTTTTGTGGTCTGCAAATACTTAAAGGGCAAAAGCTTCCTCTTCCAGAAGGTGTAGGTGAGAACTAGTAATCAAATAGTTAAACATTAAACAGTCTGTGTGTGTGTTTGCTGTGGTCTTCACCTCTCTTCTTTATAAAACTGTGCTCAGAATAGACATTACCTTCAGTAGTCTGTGCTGTTTTTAGACTTAAGATTTTAATGTACTTGCCACTTTTTCCACAGTATGTTTATTTAAATAGCATTTGATATGTTTTTTTTATTTTTTATAATACATTGCATTTTGTATTCATATATGTATTAAGTTTACAGCTTTTTGAAATTATTTTTAGAATGATCTACAATGTCAAGTCACCTTTATGTCTATAGCACTTTATACAATACAGATTATTTCAAAGCAGCTTTACAGTGATAAACAGGAAAATAATGATCAGTGATGCAAACAGAATTCAGTTCTACTGTGAAGCAGCTCTAAAAAGACAATAGTGTCATTATTCTGCTGAAGTCAGTTCAGTGTTGATTCAGTTCTGTTCAATAACTGTAAAGTTCATCAAACATGGAATGAGTTCATTTCAGATATAAGCAGCTCTGCAGAAAACAGTGATCATCCAGCTCAGTTCAGTTTTCAACCAATAGTGTCAGTGCAGTCAAGTCAATAATATTGCTGAATATTACGTGTAAATATTAATATCATTATTTCAAACAGCCTTCTTTTAAAAGTTCGTAAATGATGCATGAAGTGGAAATTGTGGTTTAAATTGTGATTGAACAGCAATATTACATATATATACAGAAATATTTCAGATATACTGTAGTTTTCTATTTACACTCTTTGTAAAGTAGTACAAACTTTTACCATGGTAACCATAGTTTTCATAAAAATACTGTATAATAAGTTTTGTTGGGAAAAAGATTGGACATTTTACACTGCTGGAAAGAGAACCCATCTGAATTTATGAGGGTTTATAGTCGTAACAATATCTATATTAACTACAAGAGTAAACTGTGGTTACCATGAGAATATTTGCACAAGGAGCTGCTGCTGTTGATTCAGGTTTCTCTAATTGTTTTCTATCTGCTATTGTCTTTTTCAGTTTATATATATATATGTAAATATTGAAATAAGATATTTAATAATGGAACACTGGGGTTAATGTGAATAAAGTGGTTTCTGGGAAGCAGGAGTGAGACATATTTCTACTAAATCATCAGATAAAGAATGTGGTCATTCCAATATAATAATATAAAAAAGCATTTTAGATGAAACCAATTACAATTTGTATGTTAAAATTTATAGGCATTTTAAGAAGGATATAAATTACTCATTGAGAGTGTGTTGAGTCGGTCTTGTTGGATGGTTGAGCTTCAGAAAATCAATAATGAGATGGCTTTGAATTGATTTTTTGACAGTTACAGATTAAAAAACTAAAAGTCGGAAATAAATAACCTGGTTCTAAATAGAACTGTTTGTTACTGTCAGTGTTGGAGGAAACGCATTACAAGTAACGTGAGTTACGTAATCNCAATTTGTATGTTAAAATTTATAGGCATTTTAAGAAGGATATAAATTACTCATTGAGAGTGTGTTGAGTCTGTCTTGTTGGATGGTTGAGCTTCAGAAAATCAATAATGAGATGGCTTTGAATTGATTTTTTGACAGTTACAGATTAAAAAACAAAAAGTCGGAAATAAATAACCTGGTTCTAAATAGAACTGTTTGTTACTGTCAGTGTTGGGGGAAACGCATTACAAGTAACGTGAGTTACGTAATCAGATTACCTTTTTCAAGTAACTAGTAAAGTAATGCATTACTTTTAAATTTACAAAGTAACACAAATTACTTTTTCTCATTTATTGACTGACAGCTCTCCTGTCCCCATGTTGAGAGAAATAAAGTGCAGAGGCATTGTGTAAACATGATGGTTATTCTAGACTAGTTCTTGTCTAAATGTGAGCATACATTTACTCATTTACTACTTCTCCTGCATCCTAAAAAACTAAACTACTGTACAGGCGTGAATTTGATTTTCCTTCAGCCTGAGGCTTATTCATTTCACTTTTGGTGTGAAAGGGCCTTTACATTAGCCAAAAATAGAACTTTTTTGTTGTTATAAAAACAAACAAACAAAGCCCAGATGAGAAAAAGTAACGCAAAAGTAATGTAACGCATTACTTTCCATAAAAAGTAACACAATTAGTTACTTTTTTTAAGGGAGTAATGCAATATTGTAATGTATTACTTTTAAAAGTAACTTTGTATTTGAGTAATGTGTCAAATCAGTAGAGCCTGACCCCATAGTGACCCCAAGGTCATGGGTTTGATTCCCAGCCAAGGAATGTATGAACTCATACAATGTATGCCTTGAATGCAATGCAAGTCACTTTGGATAAAAGCATCTGCCAAATGCATAAATGAAAATGTAAATAATATCCCATTGTATTTCTGAGTAATATTTTACTTTTTGAGGGCCTAAACATGCTCAAACTCATGAAACTGCACACGCATCGGAAGTGGTGAAAATCGTCTGTTTGGGTTGCAGAATTGAGCGTGGCAAAATGGCTCGATAGCGCCACCTAACGAAGTGCCCCTCGCGCTACATTTCACGTAGATTTTGATATTCGGTACACACATTTAACAGCCCAATACCTACAAAAAAGTCTCTTGGAGCAAAATCTGAAACTGAACAGGAAGTCAGATATTTTGAATTAACTTGCCATTTTTTGCCATTTCCAGACGTTGGACTTTAACGAACTCCTCCTAGAGCTTCAATCAGATCAATGTCATATTTGGTCAGTCTAATCTAAAGGCCTTTGTGGCGTTTCATTGCCAAAATCTAGAGTTTTTGTTGTAACTCGGGTATACAATGTCCGATCTGCTCCAAACTTCACATGTTTGATAATAGTCCTGACCTGCAGACATCTACATGGCAATATTCAGTTACAGTCATAGCGCCACCTGCGGGCAACAGGAAATGGCATGCTTCACACTGTAATTCAATTTCAATATGCTATGAAGTACCAAACATACTAGAAAACATTTAATTATGCAACACTCTGCTAAGTGCTAATGTATGCGATTAACGCCACGAAACAGGAAGTTGTTGTAACTCAGGCATACAATGTCCGATCTGCTCCAAACTTCACATGTTTGATAATAGTCCTGACCTGAACGCATCTACATGGCAATATTAAGTTACGGTTAAAGCGCCAGCTGTTGGCAGCAGGAAGTGTGGCACATCGAAATGACTTTGCCATAATTCTCCTGTATTTACTCGCTTACATGCATGTCGCCCACTGTTCACTGTTTTCCTAAGGCCAATGGGTTGCGGTGAGCCCGGGTGCGAGGGCCCTTTCATCGCTGCTTGCATCTTTAATTTACTTTTGGATTGCTGTGACTGACTAGTTAACAAAGTCAGGGTTCCAGCAGTCTTGTTAAAACATGTAAAGCATCAGGACAACTTGCGTAAGAGGACGCCAAAATTTTGTTGGTCTGCTTTGGTGGGATCTGGATGGATAAGCATATGAATATTACTCTTTTCATATCTTAGACTCACAGTTGCTGAAGTACAGCCACACTAATTGTAATAACTGTGTTTCTCCAACTACTGCAGGGAAAGGGAAAAGACGCGGAGAGAATCTGAAATTGGAAAATGAACCTCAGGAGGTATTCACTGCTGTTTTATTAAACAAGGAATATTTGTAGATAGTTTGACTACTGTTGAAAAGTTTGGGGTTGGTAAGATTTTTTATTTTTTTTTATGTTTTTGAAAGAAGTCTCTTCTGCTCACCAATGCTGCATTTATTTTATTCAAAAATACAATAAAAACAGTAATATTGTGAACTATTATTATTATTATTACAATTTGAATTGACTCTTTTCTAATTGAATATATGTTAAATTGTAATTTATTCCTGTGATCAAAGCTGAAATTTCAGCATCATTACTCCAGTCTTCAGTGTCACATGATCTTTCAGAAATCATTCTGATATGCTGATTTGCACTCAAGAAACATTTCTTATTATCAATATTGAAAACAGTTCAAAAGAACTGCGTTTGTTTGAAACAGATAGTTTGTAACGTAACTTTTGATCTGTTTAATGTGTTCTTGCTGAGTAAAAGTATTGTCTTAAAAAAAAAAAGCAAACTTTTAAACTATTGTAAGCCTGTTTGACAATTACCATGTGATTAATCAAAGTTTTGTTTTAACTGAATTAAAAATGTATTATGTAATACATTTCATTTATTAATTAATCATTTGACATCTTCCAATATCTGATGTAATCTGTAAACTATATGCAAGATGATTTTAATGTTCAGTCAGCTGGAAACGCTTTTGTAATCTTAGAGATGTTTTGTTCTCTGTGCAGTCAGAAACCGAGATGGCTCTCGACGCGGAGTTCCTGGATGTTTATAAGAACTGTAACGGTGTGATCATGATGTTCGACATCACCAAACAGTGGTAAGGAATCTGCCATTCCTTCTGTTTTTCCCCACATTCCACATTCACTCTCTCCAAACCCCACATTCATTCTCAATCACCCTCTCCTGTCCCTCCATCACTCCGTTCCCACCCCTGCCGCCCCTCTTTTTGGTCTGACAGCTATCGGTGGTCAGGTTCAGGTGGAGGAACTGGGCGTTGGGTTGCAGCGGGTCATTGAGCGTCTCTTTCTCAGTAGAGTCGAGGCCACTGTCAGGAACAAAGAACGCAATGAAACCAATACCTGCAGCTCAGTGTCTTTTAAAGGTTCTGACTCTGTTTATCTCTCTGCTCATTGGATCTGCCTTGCATTCTGCTAACGGGTCTTTACTTTTTGACCCAAGCTCAACCTGGGTTCTGCTTTATTGATAGGGCTGCGTTTTTGCTTAAACCATTGGGAATGTTGTGTCCTGCAGGTACTTTTTTGGTCTTTAGACAAACATTTAATCAGTGCCCCATTCTTTGTTCATTGCATAACAAGATCTAACATAAAATCATGATGATTCCTCGCTGTCTGATTCGGTTCTTCAGATATGACTGCAATGCATATACAATTCTTCAAATATGCGTGATTGGAATAGCTGAATTGAGTTGTTGGGATATTGTGGCAATTTTCTATTTTTTATATTAGAAATATAACAATAAAAATATAATATTGAAAATGTATTTAAATATAAGTTAGGCTACTTACACTCGTATCAGAAATGTATATCATTTTGTATTATATATATCATATTTTTATTATATAAATTCAAAGTTTATGTTAAATAAACATGCTTCTGAGCAGATTTGAGCTTACAAACGAAGAAGCCAAATTAAGGTTTGAAGAATCAAAGAATCTAGGATTCTGTCAAATCAGTAATGCAGTACGGCTACCTCAATGATCCATGTACGAAAAATGGGGCCCAGCTCACTAAATGAATGTAGGCTGTGATCAGCCCCTTGTATGCCATCTTGATTTTTAAGGTTCTTGGTCCATGTTTAACCCTCTGGTGTTGTTCAGTCATTTTAGACAGTCGTTATGTGACCAAAAAAATAAATGTGGAGCTAAATGGTCATAAATAGCCACACTTGTGTTGTTTGCAGTCACAAATGACCGCAATTGGAAATTAAATACGAAAAATATGAAAAAAGTATGAAGCACACAGCAGTGAAGTAACACAAAGCAAGTTTTTGCAAATGCTTGAAATAAAATCAATAATTCAGCTACAATGCAGTAAAAAAAAAAAGGACTGCAAGGAAGAAAACATCAAGAGTACTCACTTACACACGCAACACACTACACTTACACACTAAAAGAAGAAATATTATTGAACAAAAATATAAAATATTGATTTTACTGAAAATATTTCAGGTGTTCTGTGTCTTTTGATCACCACGAACTACACAAGTGTGACTCCCAAATGACAATACCAGAGGGTTAATCTGAATTACTTAACAGGTAACAGTAGAATAACCTTGATTATTTTTCAGCTTGGTATTTATGCTCCTGTCAGGCTGGTAAAGACGAACACACAAGAAGATGAATTTATTGCTATGCTTTTTCATGCTGTTTGCTAATAAGATCCTGGCATTTCACTATGTTTTTTCCAACATATATGTAGGTGGTATGAAGTCTGGCAGTGGTGGCCAATAATACAAATAAGATGATTTGATAAATCAGTTCAAAAATATCTCAAATTGTACTGAATGTTAAAACTCACATTTTTAGATTATGATGTATACAATTGTGCAATACACAAGGAAATTGTTTTGTATGAATCACAGACTCTGTCTTTACTGCAGGACATTCAACTACATCCTTAGGGAGTTACCAAAAGTGCCAACACACATCCCAGTGTGTGTCCTGGGTAACCAGCGGGACATGGGCGAGCACAGGGTCATCTTACCCGATGACATCAGAGACTTCATCAACAGTCTGAACAGGTGAGCAGTTCCATATTAAAGGGGACCTATTATGACCCTGTTTAGAGGATGTAAAATAAGTCTCTGATGTCCCCAGTGTGTGTTTAAGTTTTAGCTCAAATACACCACAGATAATTTTTTTCAAATGAGCTGGTGCTCCCAGCCCCCTTTCAAGAACAGGGCAGAGCTTCAAGTGCTCATGCTTCGGCATACTAGCAACAACAAAACAGGACAATCTCACGCACTAAAAATCTCAGAAACTGCCAGTAATGGTAGTAACTCTCATCTGACTGTACTGTGCATTATACATGTGCGTTTACTAATTACACAGACGGTGAGCATGGCGGGATAAAAATAACGTCATAGCTCTTGTCTCCTGGTGCCTTCACGTGCTATCAGAAATTTCATAATTTCCACTTCTGAAGTCATGATTACGAGCTCATCGCGTTCAAACGGGCGACTTTTTCAAAGGGTGTTCATGTCCAACTTGTATTTACGATAATTCTAAAAGCACATGAGTGTAGCGTCAGTGAAAATGGGCAGAGACAATGTTAGCTTTAGCAACAATATGACTTATAGTACTTAATTTGTCTGGATCTGAAGTTTGCGCACAAAGCGTTGGTATTGACCCTTCTTTCAGAATCAACCTTTTTGAAAATCCAGCAAACCCTCGTTTGTGAAGCAGTCCGACTCCAAATGATTGGTGCAAACATATAAGACTCTAGCAATTTTCTTCAGGACATTTCCTTAAAAAATGTTTTAACCGCAATGTCCTCAGTGACTCAGATGGTGGGAGTCTATGGAGACTGTGCGTTGGTACATCCCAAAACAACACTTCTAATGCCTCTTTGGTGCAGACATTGTACAACTCCAGCTGCTACAGCAACTGGAGCTCCGAGAAGAGAAGAGAAGAGAAGAGAAGAGAAGAGAAGAGAAGAGAAGAGAAGAGAAGAGAAGAGAAGAGAAGAGAAGAGAAGAGAAGAGAAGAGAAGAGGTCAAGTCTCTGCAAGAGGGAGGGGAAGTTATTTTGATGTGCATGGATAAATCATGTATAATTATAACTGCAAAATTCCATAGAAAAAAAAGAATAGTCAATTTTGATTTCATGGTGACTTTAACCCTCAAAACCACGGACCTACAGACCCTCTTAGTCCAACTCCATGCTTAAAATAGGGCCCTATGAAATCCATTTTATCATGAAACAACAATTTATGAAAAATGTAACGAATATTACATTTTTATGGGCCTATGGAAACCATTTTCTTCTCCCAAATTCCGTTTTATATTTACCAAATTCTATGATTTCCGTTTACATTTTTCTGCATTCCGTTTTAATGCTTAATTCCTAGGTCTTCAACCCTGCTCCTGGAGACCCACTGTACTTCAGAGTTTAGATACACACATGAAGCAGCTAATCAAGGTGTCCAGGATCACTAGAAAAATCACAGGCTAGGTGAGCCGAAGCAGGTTGGAAATAGGACAGTGGGTCCCCAGGAGCAGGGTTTAATTAAATTAAATGTCAAATTAATTAAATTCATAAAACTTTAACAATTTATTAATAATTTATCAAAAACAGTGGTAATCAAATAAAGGCATAAAACATGGACTATTTAATTAATCTTTTAAAATGTAATCAAATGAAAATGTAACAATTCCTTTTATTTTTAAGTTCTGCATTAAAAACTGCTAAGCCTTTTTACCTACATCATAAACTGTTACTGACAACTGACAAGTTAAAAATGTCTCCAAATATACAATGCAAAGCTCTTATGAATAATGTTTGTGTCTCTTATCAGCCAACTTTTCCCTAATCTCATAATCCTTATTCATTTCAGACCTCCGGGCTCCTCCTACATCCACTATGCCGAGTCCTCCATGAAAAATGGCTTTGGTCTCAAATACCTCCATCGCTTCTTCAACATCCCATTCCTGCAGCTGCAGGTCAGAGGAAACTCTCAAAGTCACTTTGGATATGAATGTTTGCTCTCGGGTCAACATTTAGCTAGTTTTAGCATCATTTCAAGTGGAATCTTCACATATCTTACATGGGGATTTGAGTTCATCCATATTTTTCTGTGATGTAAGAGTTTGTGGATTATAGCAGGGCTTTTGATCCTGATCCTGGATATCTGCCTTCCTGCCGCTCTAAAAGATTTTCTGTAGTTTTCAGGGCTGAAAATCAGTGTGTGCCAAATCATAGTGCATTGAAAATAGTATGCTAAAGGTGCTGTTTTGTATACATGCAAGGATGTACAGTATCCAGGCATGTTTTTTGGGCTAAAAGATTGACTTTTTGCAGTAGTGCTAAACTGTGTCTGTCTTTGTCAGGAAGTGAAAATATGAAATATGAAATTGCTCAATTTATGCATTTCATTCTGAGCAGAATCCCTTGAATGCATATCATATTTATGATTCATGGGAAACCTGGAAAAATCAGGCAATTCTATAGTGGAAATTTCCATTTAAAATATTTTTTTTTTAAAATGCATGACTAAAGTATTTCACTAGAAAGTGATATCAATGAGTAAAATGTTTTTTTTTTAATGATTTAATTAATTCAAAGGATTTTAAAGACTTGTTTTAGTTTTATTAATATTTAGTTTTAATTTATTTTATATTATTTATATGAATTAGCTTCTATATTTATATTTTCAGTTTTCAATTTAATTTAAGTTTTAGTTATTTTGTGTGATTTCTTTTTATTTCTTTTTTTTAATTTAGCTTTTATTTTTATTTCAGGTTTAGTACTTAAGTACTTTCATTTCAATGCTTCAACTAAAACTAATTTTATTTCAGTTAGTAACCAAGACATTTCTAAATTTAGTTTGGACTAAATTAATTCATGGAAATTAATTGGTCGAAAGTTGTGGGAACCCTATGGTAGGACCTTTTCTAGTGCACTCACTAGGCAGCTGTGGATTTAAGCACCCCTGCTTTATGTTGCTTAACAGGTTTAGTCTTAAAATCAAGTTAGGACTAACATTAGCAGTAGCATTAAAATTTATATTTTTAACTTTCTTTAGTGTGTAATGTTGATGTTTGAGCATGAAAAGGTTCTCCAAAGTTACAAAGCACAAAGTCCCTCCAGCAGGAGTTATTCTCTATATCAGTGTCACTGTTTCTGAACTCCCTGAAACGCCCCCATTGTAGTCTTGAGTTTTCTTCTAGGAACGAACACGTCACAATATTCCTCATTTGAATAATTCTCGCCTAAGACATACGCAAAATAAAGGGCCGGGGCCTGGTTGAGTTTGTTAGTAGTGTAATACTCGCTGTTATTGTAAGGGGCGGGACATTTCCCAGTCACGCTTAAAGCAGTTGACCAATCACAACACAATGGTCCAGCCGACCAATCAGAGCACGTTATGCTTTTCAGGAGGAGGTGCTTCATAGAGACAGGAACTAAACAGAGCATTACTGACAGACTAGGAAGAGAAGAGCTGCAACCATGTCAAATATGAGAAAAATAAGGTGTTCTTAGGACATTCAAGCATGAAAACCTGTTCTAGTAGAGCCCAAAAACAAAATCAAGACTTTGTAAAAATGCCTTATACATCCCCTTTAAAGTTGTTTATATGTATCCTTGTTATGTGTCTCTTGAGACTGGCAGAATGGCATTAATTAATTAGGAATGTTGAAATTAGCCTGGGGATCAATAGCGACTGCTGTGTCTTATGTGTCAGCGTCTCTTCCTAAGGTTACTCCACAGTAAGTAGGTTGGCAGACTAGTTTCAGTTTAATGCATTTAATTGATCTTGTTAGAGAAATTAACTTCTCCCGTTCAATTAACCAGCTCAGCAAAGACTGATAATAAAACTCAAGACTAAGAGATACCCAAAATCATAAATACAGATGCAACCTCTATAGATTATAAATGCTGTATCATATACTGTATATGGATGGGTTTCATGGGGTTCTGGTTACTTAACAAGTCTGTTTATTATTCTTTTGTCTGTTGGACACTGTTGATCTTTCACTGTTATACACAAGTCTTTAATATCAGTGAATATTGCTGACTTGTCGTTCAGACTCGCTGCTGTAAAGGTGATGCAGATGCCGCTGCTCAGAATCAGTCTGTCAAGCACAGCGTGTCAAACTCATGAAACTTTCAGCACTGTGCCTAGATCTGTTTTCCTCTCCTTGCTATCTTTTTCAGTCATAGTTTAAAGGCCACTTCTAACTTCCATGACTTTGAACAAACTTCTAACCCCGAGTATCAATTCGGTCAGAAACCGGTTATTGGTTAGTGCATGTTTCTCAGTTGAGCTGTGGTGCTCATGCAGGTTTGAAGGTTTGTGCTTCTCTCTACCCATTAATTTCTAGTCCTCCTCTTAATTCAGAAATAATAAAGCAGGAAAGTGCTTATTTGAGTAAAAATGAGGTCGCTGTTGATGTCCTGTGGGTTTACAGTATGTTTGATGTGGTGTGTTTGTGTTTCCAGAGGGAGACTCTGTTACGACAACTAGAGACAAATCAGCTTGACATCGATGCCACGCTAGAAGAGCTCAGTGTTCAGCAGGAGACGGAGGACCAGAACTATGACATGTGAGTGTGAACCTCATGCACACTGTGAACACACATAAGGTATACATATATATATAGTTCACATGCATTTGGTAACGCACTGTGTGCTAGGTTAACTTTACACATTCTCATAATTTTGTGAACAGTATTTCACAAAAGTATTTCTTTTTTTTTTTAAATCTTTAAAGTCTTTTTGGTTAAAATAAAAACAATAATAATTATTATTATTCTATTAGGTAATAGTAGATAATAGAATCAATAATAATGAATTTGATAATACAA
>RJVU01007700.1:1199731-1265458 GCA_003731715.1 Anabarilius grahami | reverse complement strand
CATATTAATAATAATGACACAAAAATAATAACAATAATAATAATTTATTTTTATTATTATTGTCATTATTTTTAGTAATAGTCTAGTATACAGTATATAGTTATAATAGTAATTATTAATAATGTGTTGATAAATTATTGAAATATTAACTTAAAATATCAGAGCATCATGAGATGTCACACAGGCTCTGAATTCAGCAAAGCAAAAGTCCCGATTTTGTCATTTATTCTGACCAAGAGCCGCCCATTAAGACAGGAATGCCATTTTACGAACAAAATGTTTCAAATTTCACTGCTGTTTTTGCAGATTTCTTGAGATGATGGAGGCACGCAAAGCTTATGGATCTCCGGCGCCCTCTAATGGCCAAAGCCCGTCCTCAGGGTCCCAGTCCCCTGTGGTGCTGCCCGGTGCCGCCTCTCCCAGTAACTCCAGCCCCAGTACACCCCAGGCCCCTGTCCCTCTCCAGACTCAATCCGCCCCGCCACCACCTCCATCTATACCACACCCTCCTGTCCAGATGACAGCTGCCCATGTACCCCAAACACCATCTCAAACCCTGGAGCCTTCGCCCGCAGCAACGGTACCCACACCTGCCCAACCTGCACTTCTTCCTGCCCAGAAACGAGGCTTCATCTCACGCCTGTTCGGTTCGTCCGCTGCAGAGACTTCACCAGACAGACCAGGTCAGTACAAGTATACTTTAGGTACACTTTAAATATCTTGCATTTAAAGACCGATATTATACAAAGATCATACAATCCTCCATCTAAAATGTTGAATAATGTTGCTACCTACCATTTGGAACATCCTTCACATCAGGAGTGTGTCTATAATGCCTCTAAATGCTGTCTTTTTGAAAGTTTTTTAAAAATAGATCTTTAGTCTACAGATAGAATATTTACTCACACAGACTTATACAATTTAATGTAAGTAGTCTAAATGACCAAAATGCACATCCCCAGTAAGTGGCTTTGTATAAAAGGGTCTCTTTACATGCAATATGTACCTCAAAGGCCTTCGCAACAATTAACTTACACAGTTTCCCTAGTGTGTTTTCAGATTTTAGTGTGTGTGTGTGTGTAGGTTTGCTAATGTGAATGTATGAACTGTACTAAAGAGGGGCGGTCGTCCAGGGACTACATTCATTGCCTTATATACAGAATACCAATGAGACATTATCAGGCATCACTGGACCCGCTGCTGCACAGTCATTACGGAGACCGGTGGACTGACAAACACACGCGCAGCTCTGCACCAGTGCATCTGCTGCTGCATTGCAGATCCTGGGGGATGGGTCCGATCAACACATATGCACAGAAAAAAGTGTGTCAAATGGCTGTATATGAATATCATTTACAAATATTTTGCTCATTTAAGTTTGTGTTATTGTTCTGTGGAATGCTGGATCCAATTTGACAAATGTCTAAACTGGTATGAAGGATCCAAGATATCATAAATAATAATTTATCATTAGTTCAGCATTCAAGATGGTCCAGAAATCAGGTTTGATCAGTTTTTTGTCATTTCTTATGAACCTTTTCCTTTTTAGGACCTTTAAAATCTCTTTTATTCAACACATACTTAGAGAGACTTTCTAATCACAGGATTGTGCAAAGTGTTGTTATAAAGCACAGTTCCTTCATCTGTGACCGTACAAATACTTGTTGTGCCTTCATTGCTGCCATCATCTGTCCTTCAAATGTGGCTGAAAGTGTGCTGAGTGCACATGAAATGTACATATATTCATATTCATTCATATATTCATTTTCTTTCTATGTTTCATGCGTTTCAGTGAATCTTAAATAGTTGACTTGACTTCACCCTCTGTGAGTTTGTAACATAATTTGTGCATATTACAATCCCCCCCCACCCCAAAAAAAGATTTCAGACAACAGGCATTTTGTAGAAATGCAGAAATGTTGACCAAATTGTTGCCATAAAGCTATAAGCAGTTGTATTATTGCATACATTAATTTTCAACCCTCTATGGTCTTTTATTTTCATCAGAAACTACAGGTTCTGAAGGCCCGAAGCCCTCTGGAAAGGTAAAGAATGTGGATGACTTTGTGCCGGAGGTGGGATTGGACCGGACCTTTCTGGAAGACGGTGGAACAGCAGTTAAATCAAAGAAAAAACATCCAGCATCAGCTCACATCCTGGACAGTGATAGGTGAGCTGTCATAACATGTCGTTTATTGTTTCCTAAAAACAAAAATCATCCCATTAGTTTGTTTGAGTATTACTGTTGTAATTTCAGCAGCTCATAAACTTTAATTTTCTCGTATCATCATGATTTTTCTGTCTCAAAATGATTTGGATATGGTTATGCTGGCAAAAAAACAATTGATGTTTCAGAAATGGACTGAGGCATTGATCGCAATAAGAGCAGGGCATTTATTAAGATGGGTTAAATTTCAGTCTTATGTTAAACTCATGTAGAGTTTTCCTGTCTTTTCCTCAGTGATGGAGAGGGCCGGGGAAATCCTCTGGTCTCCGGCTTCCAGGATGATTTAGATCCAGATGACAGAGCGCCATGCCAGCCTGCCCTTAAAGCGGTGGTCCCGAGCGTTGGCGTCACTCTCACGAGTGATGAAGAGGAGGAAGATTCATCTCAACCCTCCGTTGCCCTGCACAAAGGCATCGGCTCATGGACAAACTCAAAGGGGTACAAAAAACGCATGCAGAAATGCACCTTACTTTTAATAGAAAGACTTCAGTGGGATACAGACATGTTGAGACCTGACCAGCATTTCCAGAAGATTTGTTGTACGGTTTAAATTAATTTCCCTCACTGTTGATGAGCTTCCAAAATAGAAATTATTCCATCAGCAGAGAGACTTCTCTAATTTACTTTAATTAAATCATCGTTAATGAAGGCAAAACCAATTTTCATTTCTTGATAAAATTATTTTTCAATTAATGTTAATTTGTCACATGTGATGGATGGATGGATGGATGGATACTGTAGATACGATTGATATGATTGATACGATAAATACTATAGATAGATAGGTACTTTTTCATATTTCATATAGGACCTCTTCATATTTTCTGTATAATCTGACATTTATTTTCTCAGATCTTCAGTGAACTCCATCAAACAGCTGCCAACCATGTCAAAACCAGCTGAGAGACCCCAAAGCCTGAAAACAACAGCAGGACCTGCAGTGCAACAACAAGGTCTAAAGACAGGGGGTGCTGTTAAGGTCAACTCAGATTCAGACCACGAAGGTCCGGTCTCTCAGCAGATGCTTTCATTTGTCCTGGATGACCCTGATTTTGAGAGCGAAGCACTTGGCGTACACAAGATCAAGACGGTAGAGAGCCGTTTTTCTGTGTTCTTGATTATTAATGAAATTTCAACCCATGGCCTGTTATTCCACACTGAAATCATTATTTTAATATCATTGATATACTATTAGATTTTACCATAGTTTTAATTGGATTTCCTTTTTTATATTTTCTGTATCATTTTAAATTTAGCTTTAGTAATTTTGTTCTGTGTTTTTGTCATTTTTATTATTTTTAAATATGTCTATATAATTTATTAAAGGGTTAGTTCATCCAAAAATGAAAATTCTGTCATTTATTACTTACCCTCATGCCGTTCCACACCCGTAAGACCTTCATTAATCTTCGGAACACAAATTAAGATATTTTAGTTGAAATCGGATGGCTCCGTAAGGCCTGCATAGGGAGCAATGACATTTCCTCTCTCAAGATCCATAAAGGTACTAAAAACATATTTAAATCAGTTCATGTGAGTACAGTGGTTCAATATTAATATTATAAAGCGACAAGAATATTTTTGGTGCGCCAAAAAAAAACAAAATAACGACTTATAAAGTGATGGCTGATTTCAAAACACTGCTTCAGGAAGCATCGGAGCATAATGAATCAGTGTATCGAATCTGCTGTTCAGAGCGCCAAAGTCACGTGATTTCAGCCGTTGGCAGTTTGACACACGATCCGAATCATGATTCGATACACTGATTCATTGTGCTCCGAAGCTTCATGAAGTAGTGCGTTATTTTGTTTTTTTGGCGCACAAAAAATATTCTCGTCACTTTATAATATTAATATTGAACCACTGTACTCACATGAACTGATTTGGATGTGTTTTTAGTACCTTTATGGATCTTGAGAGAGGAAGTGTACATTGCTCCCTATGCAGGCCTCACGGAGCCATCGGATTTAAAAAAAAATATCTTAATTTGTGTTCCGAAGATTAACGAAGGTCTTAAGGGTGTGGAACGACATGAGGGTAAGTAATAAATGACAGAATTTTCATTTTTGGGTGAACTAACCCTTTAAGTTTAATTTATTTCGTTTTAGTTATTTTAGTACTTCAATTTAAACTAAACGAAAATGAGATATGTTGTCTTGGCAACTAGCAGATTTTTTAGATTTATTTTTTATTTCAATNGATTCTCATCACCAGACAGGAGTTGCATTTTCGCGGGAATAGTTGTCACAAGTTTTCAGCCAGCAGCAAACTCGAGGTTAGGTGGGGCGGGGCGCGCGAGCGAGCGTGCGTGCGGGCATGAATGGCGAGTCGCGGAGTGAGGGCATCTGAATTCGACAAAGCCGACCTGATATAGTATTTTTTTTATTTGTTTTATATATTTGTTTGACAGGGAAGCTGTGCGCAAACAGGAATATATTAATTTATAAAACATTTTTTTTTTTTAAAAAGCACCCCAGAAAAAAAGGGCACTTTCTCTCGAGGAAGGAAAAGGGCAGGTGCTCAAGCCCCTTTTTTGTCTATGTGTGCACGTGCCTGACACGCTGGCTTTGAGCCCAGATGGAGCTGGGTGGATCGGTTGGTTGCTCGTTCCTGGTTCTTCCATTTTACACACCTGCTCTGGCTGCCGTTACACGCGCTTGCTAACTGGAACTGGGCGCGTTCGTGACGTTCAACTCCCGGTATAACATTTTTTACTAAATAAAATAATGCAAAACATTTTTTTTTTTAAATAAATAAAAAATCGATTTTTGAAAATTTAATAATCGATTCATACTCGTCCATAACATACTCGCGATTAATCAATAATCGATTTTTTTCACCACCCCTAATACATAAAATAACATATAATATCATCCACCAGTCACAACAGTTTTTTTTGTTTTGTTTTTTTGTTGTTGATGGTTTTGTTCAAAAATAACTCCATGTACCTTGTTGGATGAGTGAAGTTGCACCAGAATAATTATATGATGCCATTACGTATTTTGCCACCACATAATTCCCACTCATATTTTATACTTTGTCTGTTTTTCATAGAGGGCATTTTCTGCACAAGATGACTTTTCTGATCGGTCGGATGATGGTTTTGTGTTAGCTGGACTCCCGGAGCCGCCCAAACCTGCTGCCTCCTCATTCAAGACCCTCAATAGCGACATTGACCTGTTCGGCCTGGGATTTGATGACACGACACCTAAGAGTAAAGACAGCAGTGAAGACCAGGAAGGTAACGTTCAGTAAATTACTTATCACAAATAAAGGGAATTCACACCCTCATCATGATCATTATTTTCAGCCAAAGAAAATGAGCATGTCCTTTTTTTTGACTTTTAAAGTGGCCCTATTTATGCTATTTTAAAGGCTCCTAATTTTGTTTTGGAGTCTCCTACATTAGATTTACATGCATCCGAGGTCAAATATACATTGCAGCATCATCTCTTTTCCCACAGTGACTGAAACTGTTCAGTAAGGGATTCAGTCTCTCTAAACCCCTCTTTTCCGAGAGCCTCCTCTGCTCGATTGACCAGATAGACCAGTCTGTTGTGATTGGTCTAACGCTTACAATGCCTGTCAGAAACAAAACGCCATTACCATATCTGAATTTCTGCTCCGGATCTTCCTGAACACTTGTACACAGTGATACGAACAGTAACAATGGTGTCAGTTTTACCGTATCAATTCCAGCTCAAGTCCTCATTCTTTGGAAGCACATGCAGAGTGTTTCACAGCACAGAACAGCATCTTCTCGACATTTCAACAGCATGAACCAATCTCTTCAGTGTTTGAGGGCGGGTAAAATGTAGATGTTGTTCATGGGCAGCCAATGAAGACCATAAGCTGGCATTATTACTTGTACAAACCTTCAAGCAGGAAGTAAAACTGACATTACTGACATGTTTCAGGCAGTTCAGAATAGGTTCTTTCTGATATATATATATATATTTCTCTAATATCTAAAAAAAGCGTAATACTTTAATGTAAGTGACGATTTAATTTATACTTTATATAAAAACACATTGCATGTAGTGGATCTTTAAAAACATTAATACCCATCTCCAAGTTATAGTAGTATAGGTAAAACTAAGAGTTTATGCTTCAAAGAATGTCACGAATCCATTGATTTCAAAGGGGACGGGCATGGAGAAAAAATTAAAGGGTTTGTGAAAGTGACATTATGCACACAAACCTTCACTGTAATACTCTGACATTCTGTATTCTGTAGTCTTTATTCTTGCTTTTCAAACTAACCCAGATATTTCCACACCATCAAAAGGGATCTTATGCGTCCCTCAAATGCTCAGTAAGGTCTTTTTTAGGATGTCTGCAGTCTTAAACAACTGGGTTAAAGGATGACGTTGTGCACATTTCCAAGTCTGTTTTATCTTCCAGATAATGTAAGCAGACACTCCATAAAGGACAAGAAAAAGAAGAAAAAGAAAAGCAAAGAGGTAAGATATGGAAAAACTTGACCATGTTAGTGATAGACTGATATCAGTTAAACTGATAATATTTCACTATTTTGAGATTGCATCTCGCTTCCAAAATCTACCAACAAGTTTGACAATGGATAGTGTACCGTTTATGTACATTTTTGGGGGGAGAATTTTGAGGAAATATTGTGTAAAGTGTAGTCATATACTTTATACAATACAGATTGTTTCAAAGCAACTTTAATAGGGCCTTATGAAATCTGTTTTTATTTTTTCCAAAATTTCAAATTCAGTTTTTTTCAGTTTAAATTTTTCTGGATTTTTTATTTTATATCCCCTATTGTAATGGTTCAATTACATTTTTTTGTAATCAAAAAGCATGTCTAATTGATTGAAATCATGAAACTTATACAAATTAACAACAATTTATTCAAAGTTTAACCAAAAAAATTTGAATTTTTAGGGCCCTATGAAATATGTTTAATTTTTTCTCAAATTCTGTTTTATTTTTATCAAATTCTGTGTTTCCTGTTTTACGTTGTTTGGATTCAATTTTAATTGTTTAATAAAGCAATAAGCCCCAAGAAGCCTTGGTTTACAGTGAAGGTGTAACCCTAAGGGTTATAAATTCACTGTAAACCAAGGCTTCATGGGGCTACTTTTATGAAGTAAAATCACTAAAAGCCTTCCTTCCGCTGGAAAAAATAGTCCCTGACTGTGAACAACAACAGAAGTTACATTATTACGCCTCTAGATGGCGACAAAGATTCTCTTTATGAGCGAGCCTCTCAGTCACAAAGACTTGTATATTGAAACTTGTTGAATATTGAACAAAAAAAACGCAAATGACAAATGCTTTGACTAGTGCTGTCAGTGTCAGCAGGGCACGGAAAACCCCATTAACTGTTAAAAGGACAAGATCGCAACGTAAATTCAAACAGATTTTTTTATTGTGAACATAGGACTGACCTGAAGGAAAATGCTAAATCTGAATGCAGGTAATACACTGTTACTTGATCTCTCTCAAAATACTTATACATAATACATTAAGCTTCAATGAACAATATCAAATGAGAACAAACATATGTTTATGTTGCTAAGAGTGGTTGCTAAGGGTGTTGTACAGTGATGCACAGAACCGTTGGGTGAAGCGATCATAGCCATGTTGTATTAATAACTATTTTTTTTAAATTATAAACAACAGTTACTTTTTGTGAAATACACATGGAATCACAGCAAGACACAGACACATTGGCGCAGTAATTCTGATGTAATGAGGTCACAGGTGTATGTTTGTAGAGTAATTTACAACGGCTTTGAATGCGGCTCAACCAATCAGAATCTAGGGCCGGAACTATCTGTTTTATAATTAAATTGTAATAATTAAAAAGCATGTCTAATTAATTGAATTCATAACTTTATTTATTTATTTTTTAAAAATCAGAAATTCTTTGTTGTGTATTTAAATTTTTCTGGCACTCAAATGAAGGCATAAAACATTAATTTAATTTAATTTATCTTTTAATCATATGAAATTAAACTAACTTTTTTTCAAACAAAACGCTGTACAACCAAGCTTTACTGTTAAAATTAAAATATGGAAGAACATTTGTGATTATTGTTTTAATAATAATTTATTATTATTATTAGTGTTAGTATTATTACATTGAGATGTTGCTTAATTCTACTGTACAACAGTAATATATTTCTGTCACTATTTCTTCAAGTTAAACCAAACTTATTTTGATGGAGTTTCTGTGTGTTTATGAGATGATGTTAGTTTTTCTCAAATGAAACAGTAAAATGCTTATGAAGTGACTCTCAGAGCGGCACTGGAGGTGAAGTTCATGCATTCATGTCCTCATATAGTGAGGCGGCAGAGACTGAAAACCCCGCGAGCGTCACGCGTGCTTCAGTGTGCGTGGTAAATGAAATCGCACATCTCTGCCATTCATTCTCACAGAGACAGAACATGCAGGATTCATATTTAAATATAATTTTTTGCGGTTTAATATTCAGACACTAGTCCAGGGGTAGGCAAGTTTGGTCCTAGAGAGCCGCTGTCCTGCAGAGTTTAGCTCCATCCCTGAAAAAACCTTCAGCTGCCTATAGAGGGTATGCACGTGACGTCACCCTCGGCCGTTATGACTGCGGTCACGCCCACTGAGTGGCACAAAGACTGAGTGGCAGTATTGGTTTTCAGCGTGAATGCAGCGAAAAACACACAAAACACATCCAAAATGGGAATGAGCTTTGCGATTGACTGTACAAATAGCTTTGTAACAAAATCTGAGGTTTATATTTAAAGAGTGCCGAAAGCTACAGAAAAAAGCAAATGGATTGCTGCAATAACAACTGGACTCCAGGCAGAGAAACATGGATTTGCAGTTATCATTTTGTGTCAAAATTTTGGATTTTGAGGTAAAATCATACCATATACATTGTATTGTTATATATTGTGTTGACAACTCATCAATTAAATATTTACCATCTTATAATCTGCATAATTTGGTGTTTTTAAATAAACACTGACAAAAACTATACAAGTTTTAGGGCTGGACAATATATATAACATTGATAAAATGATTACTCGGATTTAAACCTACCTATATTGTAGTTATATAAAATATTCACAGGCAGATTTGCTTTATGTATTTCCCCGGCGTCGAAATCAGGCACATATAAATGTCAGTAAAACACGATTCCTGGCTGTATGTCAATATCCATGGATTAGGTTTATTTGACAAGTTGTAAGAAACACTTTCGAGCCCAACCTTTAGTGTAATCGTTTGTTTTACTCGCGTTTTCGCAGTTTCCCCTGTTAAATCCAGTCATGCAGCAGGTTCTTTTGCCACTCAGTCCAGCTGAGAGAGCGCGTTTTCGGCGGGAAAGTGACGTCGATGCATACTCTCTATAGCCTTAGTAATCCTGTAGAGCTTGATAAGCTTGTTCAGGTGTGTTTGATTAAGGTTGGAGCTAAACTCAGCAGGACAGCGGCTCTCTAGGACCGAACTTACCTACCCCTGCACTAGTCTATATCGTGATTTGATAACTCACTCTTATAAAAATGTTCTCGTGTGTCAGATTTTGTGGCTTGTGCACAAACTGCCTTTATTAGTGAAATTGATGGAAAAATCTTGATTTTGTTTTAGGAGGATGAGAAAAGCAGCAAAAAGCGACACAAACACAAGAAAAAGGAAAAAGATGAAGCAGGAACTGGAGACGAGAAAGAAAAGAAGAAGAAATCATCAAGGACCAAGAAAGCAGGAACTGTGGATGATCTTGAGGCCTTCCTGGCAGGTGGAGACGGACCAGGAAACAGCGAGGGCGGAGATTATGAAGAACTCTAAAACTCCATCTAACCAATCAGGGTTTGACATCAACACCGTGTGACATCGCCAGGTCATTTTCCAATCCATTCCACCTGTTTTTCAGTGCCTAACCTTTGAATTATCACAGCGTTTTTGTTCTTCCAGCATCGCAGCTTTACGTTGTGCTTTCTCAAAATTGGTACATGGCACCATTGTTCACCTCATGCCGTTTTCCAGAGTGTATCAGTATTTTCAGACCTAGCATTTTATCGGTAAGGACAAAAGCAGATTTCACCTGCTGCTTCAGTCAATCCAGATTTTATTCCGTTATTAACTGATACAAACTCATTCCCGTTGGGAAGTCCATTGACTTGAGGTCACTTTTAACTGTATTGGTTTTTTGTTTTGTGTGTGTCTGTCAATGTGTGTGTATATATTTGTCCCTGAAAGCTTTTGGCAACTCTATGTGTGCTTGCATTTTAATTTAGCAAATTTATAGAGGGATTGATCAGACTTTCCGTTCAAATCTGCACAGCAGTAGGCCACATATTGGCCCTCAATACATGAGCAACACTAATTTCTGTGAAAATCATTAAAAAAAAACTATTCTTTTCTCAGTCTCGAGTCAGATTTAATTGAATCGTTTTGGTCGTGTTTCATAAATGTTGTAAGAATACAACATTCTTACAGTTCATGTAAAAATAGTTTTCACAAAAAATTTGCACAGAAGTTCGTTCTGCTCATGCATCATGAGCCCTGATATCTTGTGGCATTCATTGTCTTCCAGACTCTATGCATCATCATATCAGACCCACAAATAATCAGTTGGTAACTATTAATTAATAACAAAAGCCGCTTTTGCCATCAGTTTCTTTTCATTACTGCCTTAAATTGTTTTACACTTAACGAAATTTATAGAGCAATTCTATAAAGTTAATTAATGGCTGAGGCTCTGACATACTTTTAACACTGACAGAATTACTACCAGCTGAAGAGAGACACTCTTTCAGCAGTCAAAATCATGTTTGCAGTTAGATATATGATAGTCTTTTTGATATTTCTTTATATTTATGCATTTACTAAATCAGTATTATTATTCTAATAATGTGTTCTAAGTTCCATAATCATAGTTTCTGGTTCCGGTCAAAATTCTTCCTCCTCTTCCTCTCCTGTCCTGTCCTGTCTGGTAAATGTATCCATTTCCTTTTCTGTATATCTTTATTTTTGTTACGGCTCGTGTAACTTGTTAGAAGTTGTGTGTAGACCTAGTGTTTTAGATTAGTTGGTTTGACCTGTACTAGGGTTGTCAAAAGTACCCACTTCGGTACCAAGTCGGTACTGAAATGTAAAAAAATTACGATACCAGCATTTCCCCCTAGCATTTTGAGCTCTGTTGAGCGGATTCTTAAACACCTCTGATTGGCCATTGTGTTCACATGCTGAACAGATATGTCTGTGATTGGCTACAATGATCAACGCTTAACAAACATGTTGTTCACGGAGCACTTACACACGGGAGCGTTAGAAAGCAGGCGTCTATCAGTGAAGAGCGTCATTGATGTCTATTTACAACATGTTTTTGAAGCGTTGATCGTTGCAGCCAATCACAAACATATCTATAACAGCTAGAGGGAAATGCTGGTATCGTCACATTTTTAACATTTCAGTACAGACTTGATACCGAAGTCAGTACTTTTGACAACCCTACATTGTCTCTGGTCCTGTGATTAACCCTTTATTGTCCTTTATGTATAGCCTGCTCATTTAATGGCTGACCACGCGCAGAAATTTGTACATTTTAACAACAGTCCTGTTTAAATTACTAAATGTAACCAAACAGAACTCATCTAAAAATTATCAAAATATTTTTCCCTCATATTTTTGCTTGACTAGATAACCAAAACAGAAGAAAATACGTTTTAGCGAAAGATGTAGAAAAACAATTTATAAATGTCTTGAGTGTATAATAGTGAACGTAAAATGATATTTTGAATGCACACATTTATACTTTATAATATCACCCTAAAACTGGAAAATATTTTGGCTTCAAATGATCCAATAATATTATGGTGAATTAAAGTTATATAGACACACGGTTGTTTACTCATAATGTGCGTCATTCATGAAACCGGATCAGAATTGTTCTTCAATTGTTGCATCAAATTAAATGTAAAATGACCATTTTTGTAAGAATGATTTTAAATTTTGCTTGTTTCATGAATAATTTCCTAGTGTTTACTTGCAATGACCCCTTTTTGCTTTTATTTTCATCATGAGTTGATAAATAACCAAATAATTCAATCGGTGCATCATATTGAATGTAAAATGACCATTTACGTAAGAATGGTTTTTACCAACGATTGATTCTGCTCGTGATTCATGAATGAAGCCCAATGTTTACTTGCAATCCCCTCTTTTTGCTTTTGTTTTCATCATGTATTGATAAATGATAACCAAATCATTTCAGGAGTGAATTTTATTCTAATGAACTAGACTGTAGTGGAATCTGATTGGCTCCATCTTAAGTGGCAGAATGACATCATCCCTTCTAGCGCACTTAAGACCCCCATCATTTCAAATGGTTTCAGTGGATTTTCTATTTTTCAATTATTATTTTTATTATTATTGGGACAAAATAACAACGTACTTTCCACCTTCCAAGAGAAGGACTTGTTTTCGGTTTGACGGTACTACGAACATTCACCTTGGCATCAACCTTTGAACCTGGTTGTTTCGGCCCAAGATATTATTCTCTACAGACTGTCCTGCTAAGGCTTTCCCTCAGGCACAGCAGTGCCGACAACTGAATGTTGATTCCTGCTCGTAAAGATGTTTTTCCCGAATCCCCCAAGGAATTCTCAAAGAGGGACGAGCGACTAGCCATTAAATGACGGTATGTTTAAAGACCTGCAGATTTCCGTGTGTCTCTTGCGACCATCATCTGTGTCTCTTAGGTCGTTGCAAATGGAGCTCGGCTGCAGGCTCCACATGCACCACCGAGACCATGTGATGCATCACGCTGTCACCATGGAACCGCTCGCCTGGGAAAACTGTCTCTACACGCTCACTGTGATAAATAGTCACACTCTCCTGGATATATGAGTACACTACTCTCACCCCAAACCAGCAAAAGGGCAGAAGTGCGCACCTCGAACACATATCAACTTCCTCTTTACTCTGCCTCAAATATGATTGACTCCGAAGGGCCCTTGATTTATTTATTGATCTCTCTGTTTGGCATGCATATTTTTTCCCACCGTTAAGTAAAAAAGGAGATGGGAAATGAACTCATTGGTGCTGCACTAGCTCTGGACTGCATGCAGTCACCGACATACTTCCTGCACAGTGTTTCGCTACGACTGCTTTTATGGACCGAAAATATTTGGGAACACTAGTTTTAATCCGTAGATTGGCTTTTAGTTTGTTCATCCAGCATATATGCATTCCAAAACCTTTGTTTGGGACCATAAATGTTGTGATTGCCTATTTATTTTTTGTTACCCTGTTTCACTACCCACAGTGTTCATTTTTGATTTATGTGTTTCAATTGTGTAATAAATGCAAGCGAAATTTGACAGGGTTTGAAGTTTACAGTGATGTATTTGTATCTTAATGATATATACTTAACTTCAACATTGTGGTGTTAAAGGTGCAATAGGTGATTTTCTACAGAAACATTTTTTGTAATACTGGTTGAAAGTCTCTTCATATCCTGATAGCAATCATTTTGTTAAACGGTTAAATTAATTTTTATAAATTTATTGTATGTGGAAGGCGTAGGACCATAAAATGTTCATCCAATTATTATATTCGGTCCGAATGAAATAATACAATGTCCTACCTGCCTGTCAGCGTGTTTTTACATACCCTCAAGCACCCTGTTCACGCAGACAACATACTTCAAAATCACGGTGTCATGAGAAATCGAGCCCCCCCCCAGGAATCGGGTCTCCTTTAAGGACCCAGGTGGTAATGCCTGATCAAAAGTTATCGTGTTGTCTTGACTAATTATAACCTATTTCACTATTGTATGATGTTTATTACATTAGGTGCACAAACAACATGCTTGAAATATAAAACTAATGCCTATGTATTGCATAATAAAGCAAACTGAAAACAGTTATTGGAAGCAATATAAGCTAAGCTAGCAGGCTAATCGGGTAGTTTTATGCTATGCCAAAAAAAAACAGTAAGAATGAGAAATGCTTGATTTCACAACGTATAGCTTCAGTTATATACTAGTATATGAACCATTAACATTAATGGTCATTATTACACATTTAATTGATATAACTCATAGCGTGATTTTGCAGGAATTGTAATCAGGCGCTAATAATACTACCCATTAAAAGACTTTTGAACGAATGGGATCACCCGGGGTCCTAAAGGAGACTTGATTCCTGGGGGGACTTAATTTCTCATCACAGTGGAGCACCACAAACAATCAGCAGCCACCTTTTACAGTTCCCGTTGAATCAAAACAACGAGCTTATGCAGCGTTCACGGCATAATTACCGCAATTAAAAGATGGCAACCCATGACGTTCTAACCAGAGCTGTTCACGTCCTCAGACTCGGTATTATGCGTATACATGTCAACAGTATCAACACCGGAGGCGTGGCTTTTCAATGCTAGCAGGCTAACGTTAGCATTTCCCAGATCACCTACTGCACCTTTAATCGTACAGGCTACAGCTACATTTCGTTTCAGTGTTTTCAATGCAGCATTCAATGTATTGAATTTCTTACACTTTCTTGGTGGTGATTTCTTGGTGGTGGTGTTGTTGTTGTTTTTTGAGCGAATCACATGAAGAAATAGCCAGGTTGTTTTTCTCAGTCTCTCAATTATCTTGCTTGTTTCTACTTTTTTAGATCATTTTAGCATCAACTTTAACACCATTCAAGAGTTGCCTTGCCCGAACTGCTGTTTTTGTTCTGGAAATGCTACTCTAGATTAGTGTACAGTCCAATCTATATCAAGGACTTGCAAGTTTCTGGTTGTGACACTTTATGGCCACTGGAGGGAGCAGTTTTTGGTCAATTTATACAGTTAGCAGGTTTAAGTCAACATGTAAAGTTATGTTGTGTTTGGAGCAGCATGCATTGATTGATTGACTGACTGACTGAGTTATTCATTGTTTTTATATTTTTTTATTTTTCTTGTCTTGTTTATCAGCAATGAGCAGTGCAGTTTTTCTATATTTAATTGAATCATTTTCAGTATACATTGCTGATAAAGGCTGTCATTGGTGCCAACTTCAGCCATTTCCTTAAGTAGAAACTCTTATTTATACTATAAAACTCTCCTTCCTTGTCCTTCTCTTCCCCCTTCTGTCTTACTGACTACATTAACTATGTGGCCTCAGTCCAGGAGAATGTTCTAGGTTATTTTAACTTGATGATGTCTATGGACCACATCCGCGGCTTGCTGTCGATTACCATGGACTGTCATTTATATATTTGGCAGATGCAAAATCCGAAATGCTTACATTGCATTCAACCTATACATTTTATCAGTACATGCATTCCATGGGAATCGATCCCCTGACCTTGGTGTTGCTAGCATCAAAGTGAATGGCAATGTGTTTACATTAATTCACATCCACCTAGAAAAGTGGTCACACATTGAAGGACTGATTTAAATAAATGTAAATTTCATTAATATTATTTAATGAATAGTTAATGAATGTGCATTATATTTATACTTAAATTTTAAGTATATTACTTTTAAAAGTTTTTCTGTTCAATTTTATCAAATGTAAAAATAAACTTGTCAATATTATTATCTGTGGCCATCAACAACAGGCAATAGACATATTCAATATTCACCGATGTTTTTTAATATATAAATATTTTTATTTGCAAAAACAAAAGTAATTATTTGTATAGAGTCAGTATTTTCTACATTTTCAATCTCTCCCCAAACATCTTCACAAACTTGCACTACTGAAGGAAGGAACAGAGTCGTATGTAGAGACCAGAATATCACAGAGATTTAAGGACGGACTCTTTTGACTTGGACCCGTAATGTTGCTGTGGTTTAATTGCACACAGTATGTTTTTGTTGCCAGGGCAATAGAGAGAATTTTGACTGACAGCAGAGACAGCCAATCACAGCTTAATGCATATAACTCACTCAGTGATCAAGCCTGGGTGCATTGTAAACACTTAAATACTGCTCTCTCTCTCTCTCTCTCTCTCTCTCGCTCTCTCGCTCTCTCTCTCTCTCTCGCTCTCTCTCTCTATTTATTTATGATAGAGACATAAAAACTGTAACATACAGCTATGGATTACATGTTTTCATTAACTTATCGGTTATGCCTTTTTACCTGTAGCAATGATGTCATGCTATTATCTTCCGAACTATGGAAAGTTGCACTATATCCACCTTCATAATGTGCTACAATGGTTCACTGGTTTTCAGGCCTTTACTTGCAGCCTTAGCAAAAAGGAACATTTTAAAGTGCTGTTTTAATCAACATCTTCACATCTAGTATTATTTTGCAAGTCATCTATGAAAAAAGTTTACTTGCATAAAACACAGTCATGCGTAATTAACTTTTTGGAATTCTTTGGGGAATTAACTTTTTTTCATAAATTTCACCTATAGGCCATGTGGGCTTTTGGCTCATTTTAACACATCTCACACTTTTCACCATTCTAACAGTTTCGTATGGATAAAAAAAGAGTCATATCTTACATTGTATTCACACTGAATATCCTGTTTCATTTTGAAATATCACATCACTGGTTACGAATACGATTGTTGTTTCACGTTATCAGGAGTTTAGAATTAACCTATATTAACTCTGTAAAACCTTACATTAGAAATAATAGTCTGAATTTTTTTTTTTTTTTTAAATGGTACAGTTTATTAAAACTTTAGACAAAATATTAAAAAAAACATGAGTATCATATTTGATACATCAGGCTTTAATAGCTAATAATATAATATAAATTAATAAATAATATAGCGAGATATTGTTCCTTTTTAGGCCAAATTATAAGGTAACATTGCATGTATCCTTCACAGAAAAGTCCCAGAATTTTTTTTTTTATGAGAAAGATGACAAATTAAGAAATGCTGATTATAAATATCTTTTTATTTTATTAAATATTGAAAATTACCATTAAATTACTACTTAACATGCTAACGTCAAATTCTATTGTAGTTTCTTTTGTGCAGGACCTGAGAAGCATTTATTTGAGTTGCTGTTCTAAATCACATATGAGGTTACTAAGTAGGCAGCAGACAGCAAGGCAGCTCACTAGGTTTTGGAACAGTCTCAGAGCTCGGTTTAATGAGGACTGTCTAAAAATGTGAGTCAGTAGGAGTCTCACGCTTTCCGGGAGAACTGCTAATGAGGATTTATACTACAGAAATGTCATGGTTCAATCTCTCTGTTTCTCTGTTGTAGCTTGGAGTTTTCTCTGCAACAATTTTTTAATTATCTCAGGCCATAGAGAAGAGTCTCTGGAGTGATGTTGATCACATAACTGCTGAACAGCATGCCGTGTGTACACTCCAGAGTTAATGATGCGTCACGTCTGCAGGCAACACAGGCTGAAACATTCACAAATGGCTACAGATTAAAGCAATAAGCCAACCGAGGCCGTTATGCTGATTATTTACCACGTTTTTAAGGGGTGTTAAAATAGTACTAATGGCAAAATGAATTCAGTTTATTACTATAGTTCATATGTTGACGGCGTTTGCAATTTACATTTTGTAATATGGCTTATTTCACAGTAAAACACGATATTCAGTGAGACAAATAAGTTAAGGACAGAACTTTGTTATTTGTAGATTTTATAAAATCGTTAGGTACAACTGTTCAACTGCTTGTTAATGCAAATATCTAATCAGTTAGTCACATGACAGCAACTCAATGCATTTAGGCATGTAGACAAGGTCAAGGCGATCTGCTGAAGTTCAAACTGAGCATCAGAATGGGGAAGAAAGGTGATTTAAGTGACTTTGAACAAGGCATGATTGTTGGTTCCAGACGGCTATTAGACCACGCGTCTCGTGAGTTTTAAACGAAGTTCTCTTTCTCGTTTTATTGTGCTTAAACTCAAATAAACAAAAGGTTGTCAAAAACGCACAAAGTTCACATAAACACAGTCGGTTATGTTTGTAAATGTAAACAGCAGGGAAAGAAATCGCATATTAGATCTGTGGCGCATTCCCTTTAAAAATAAAATGAATCTACTGCGTCTTCAGCGGCTCAGATGTCAGGAGTAAATAAAGACTGTTATGTTTGCTCTTATATCCAACAACAAAACACCTGAATTGCTTACCACTTAGCAGACGTTCTTGTCGCTACAGCTGCTCCGACGTCGAGACAATGGTGGACTGTGTACAACTCACTCAGGACGGGGTCTATGCTAATACGGCAATGTCCGTCAACAGTTGTGGGCGGGGCCTGTACAAAGTGACATCATTTTGTACAGAATCTGCAAACGGCTTCTTCTGAGACGCTGCTTATGATTTATGGGGATTATAAAAAACTAGTTGGTGGATTTTTATCATTATAGGGTGGTTGTGTACACACACTGCCTACACACATATATTTACATTTATGCATTTGGCAGACGCTTTTATCCAAAGCGACTTACATTGCATTATTCTATACATTTGTATCTGTGTATGTGCAATCCCTGGGATCGAACCCATGACCTTGGCATTGCTAGTGCCACGCTCTAACCACTGAGCTACAGGAAAGCTCAGTGGTTATATGTTCAAACACCATGTAAAAGTAAATTTAGAATAGGTCCCCTTTCACAATGCTGGAACAGGACTGGGTGTAATGGGACATACAGTTAAGTGTTGTCAGCATAGCAGTGGTATGCAATCTCATGTTTCCTGAAAATAGACCCCAATGGTAACATATACAGGGAAAATAGAATTGGACTCAATATGGACCCTTGTGGGACCCCGCATGATAGAGGAACTGGAGGAGATGAGTGATTACCAATTGTAACACTTACCAACCTATTGTAGAGATAAGAAGAAAACCAACGCAAAACAATGCCTCCAAGCCCAACCTCCTGCTGTAGGCGATCTAAAAGACGGACCCAACTAGACTCAATTGTCCTCCACAGTCACCAGATCTCAATCCAATAGAGCACCTTTGGGATGTGAAGGAACGGGAGATTCGCATCATGGATGTTCAGCCGACAAATCTGCAGTGTCTGTGTGATGCTGTCAAGATAATATGGACCAAAATCTCTGAGGAATGTTTCCAGCGGATCTATGACACAAGGAATTAAGGCAGTTCTGAAGGCAAAAGGCCTTCCAACCAGGAACTAGCAAGGTTTACCTTATAAAGTGGCTGGTGATTGTGTGTATGGAAGCTTGTTTCTGCCATGAAATAAAAAATAAAAAAGATAATTGTGACTTTTTCTCATAATTCGAACTTTTTTTTCTCACAATTGCGAGTTATAAAGTTAACATTGCGTGATATAAAGTCAGAATTGTGAGATATAAACGCTCAAATAATGTCCAACTGTGCGGGGAAAAAGACTGACTTCTTTTCTCAGAATTGCAAGATATAAACGAACAATTGTGAGTTATAAAATCAGAATTGCGAGACGCAATTGCGAGTTTATATCATGCAATTCTGACTTTATAACTCACAATTGTGAGTTTACACTGTATCTCGCAATTCTGAGAAAAGACGTCAGAATTTTGTGATATAAAGTCAGAATTGTGTTATAAAAATTTGCAATTGTGAGAAAAAAATGTCAGAATTGCGACTTTATAACACTCAATTCTGACTTTATAGGCCCTATCATACACCCGGCACAATGCAAGTGTTTTTTGATAGTTTTAGCACCCACGTTGTTCAAATAGAAAATTTGTGCCGTATGTTCACCCATGGGTGTGCTGCTCTGAAAACGAGGTGTGTTCAGGCGCATTGTTGGCGTGTTGCTATTTTGAGGCAACTGAAAATGACTGCGCCATTGACCAACAAAAACCTGGTCTAAAGTCAATGCTGCAGTATTTTTTTTTTATTTAAAGAGTGCATTAGTAATAATGGTGCACAACGCGCTAAATGTAAATAGCAAATCCGCCATGGCGCAAAAGCGCAACTGGCTTTTGAAGGGAATGGGAGATGAGACTGGTTTATTGCACGTTACGCCCAAAACACGCTCATGACTCATTAAGAGACTAGGTACAACCCTGTTGGATTTTCCGTTGTTAAACTAGCAAAAGAGGATTCGGACACGCCCTATGTGCACCTGCGCCATGCGCTTCAGACCATGCGCTTATATCATTAAAATAGGTCCCTATAACTCGCAATTGCGAGAAAAAAGTCAGAATTGTGAGATAAGAAGTCGCAATTACCTTTTTTATTTTTTATTGGTGGAAACAAGCTTCCATGGTGTATATCTACAAAAATCTAAAATTATAAATATATAAATTAAAAATATATAAAAAATAATATTGTTAATATATTCAAAATCATGCAAATGTTGATTTGTTGTCTAGTGTCAGTGTAACTGTATGTTTTGACGTTGGAGGATGTCCAACAAACCCAATCTGAAACTGAAAAATGTTATAGCATGGCATTAGATTTTGTGTGACAGCCGTCGGCACAGATTTGTGTAATGGATGTGTCATGATTTCACAGGTGTTCATAAAAACAGCAGATGGTTTGAACCACAAATCTGTTTCTTCAGTATGTGAACTCAAGGGACTTGTCGGAGATGAGCCAATGTGACCAATATGAGACGTTACTGATCTTCCCCGGCTCTTGATGTTCATGTGAGTACATGACTATGGGTAATCATTTAAGAATGACAACTTGATTTTCAAGGGCGCTTTGTTAAATTGTCAAAATTTGGAAGCAAGCTTATCTTTCAACAAAAGATAGAGCCCACGTTTGCATGCGTAACCATATTTCTATATTAATCAGAATTTGATTGTTCATTATGAGCATCATTTGAATGCGTTAACCTGATTGCAATAACTCGATAAAGCCCAAACTTGAGTATATGCTACGAACATGCATAAAGGAATATTCTGAATAGTTTCTGAATGTTATTCTTCAGAATAAAGGCTTAAGTAGTGTATTTTGTGCATGTAAACGTGGTCATGAGATGTTAAAAATGTCTAGCATCAGCTTTTTCTGCACATTTTGAGAAGCCGTGGATACATGCTCTCAAGGCCGACTGCTTTCGCGTTCTTTCAGCCTCTGGAGACTTTTAGTTTGAAGGCTTTTAGAGCGGCGTAGCACTAATTCTTCAGCTCACTGGGCACGATGATGACACATGCAGTGCTCTGAGTCTTAAACAGACTAGAAGACATTCACTTGATCTAGTAGGACTTGCATTTGTAAGAAGTGTGCATGTGTGTAGCCTGGAGATATTGAACATACAGTAGCAGGTATGGACTCAACATCTGTATTTAAAATTTATAGTCAACATGAAATGGCAATTGCTACTCAGTTTACTTATGGAATGTGATGTATTTTGGGTTGATAACAGAATATTCAGCAAGAAAAAAAGGCCCTTTAAGTGTGAATGTGTGTGAGGCTCCAGACCGGAGGGCTATGGAGTGAAGGCAGATGGCTGTGTCAGTTCTTTGTCTTCGCTCTGTCATGACTGGCTGGAGAAGCCAGAACTGCCATATGCAACACGTACCTACCTGACCACACACACGTCTGATGACTCACTGTGACTCCATGACAACCACTCCAGCGCAGCCCATCAATCCCCCGCATCACAATGCAAGTCTCCTACCCACAGTTTAACAGAGAGAATGTGCATTATCACTAAATTTCACAGATTATTTTTACAGCGTAGAAATCTCCCACAGAAAGCATGAAATGCATTGCAGTGAAACCTTAGAGTCAAACTAAGGTTACGCATATACAGTGGTACAAAGGCAGTGAAATTAGTGAAAAAAATCAGGTAACACATTTGTTAACATCGGTTAATCCATTAACAACTTTTGCATTATTATTAATCTGTGTTAAAGGCACAATATGTAAGATTTTTGGATTAAAATGTCCGAAAGCCACTAGAACAGTGTTATATATTTTGTTGACTTGTGTACTTACATTATCCAAGATGTTTCCAAGAATGTTTAAATCCAGAGAAATAAGCAATTTTAACCAGGACACAGACCGAGTCCGTGTGTCGCCTCTCAGTGACATCATACTCGCATTACCCTCGATTTCCGGTTTTATTTTGTAGAAAACATGGAAACACCAAAGACGCTTTAATATGTTATGTGTTTTATTAGACAGGTGAGCAACTGTTTGGATACATTCATCGACAGAAAACTAATCATTGTTATATAGCTCACCACAGTAATTCTTATTGTTTGAATATCGTTTTCTTGATTTACCGCGAGTACCATGCTTTACCATGACTAATAGCCGCCGAGCGAACACAGAGTAACATTATAACAACTTTCAACACACAAATGTGTCTAATATGATAAACAGCTCTGCGTTACCCCACTTACTCATGACCAGAAGAAGCGGAAGCGTTTGTCTGTGGCATAATAAAAGTTCCGCTGCTCTCAAGCCGTGTGTCGCGCTCGTCTCTCATTAGCAATCGCTCAGCCACACCCTGCTTCATACTACAGTAATGTTCATAAATCTTTAATACATTAGCTCATCAATGAATATGATTTCCACCCGAGTCCCGTCAGATTCTGTTCCACCGGCTGTAGACGTGAAGACAACACCTCCCATGATTCCGCAAAATCGTGGCGTCATCAAGCTACGCGTTTGTTTTGAATAAGCGACCTCTAGCAGCAATATATATACATATTGTGCCTTCAATAATAATTTGTAAATACACTATTGTTCATTTTTGTTCATAATAAATGGATAATTTGTACTGTAACTTCACTTAAAATATTGAAAATGTATTTTACAATTGTCAAAATACATGTGAAAATGTATTTTGAAAATGTATTTTAACACTTTACAATAAAGTTTCATTAGTTAACAACTTAAGTTGACATGAACTAATGAACAATACTTCGACAGCATTTATTAATCTTAGTTAATGTTCACTTCAACATTTGTTAACCTAGATCAGGCATTTCCAAATATTTTCGTCAGATGAACGCCTTTGACCTACAACATTTACTTGAAGTACCCCCTGACATTTTCATTTGTATTACATATTTCAATAATCCAATAAAATAAGTTATGTTGAATACATTTTTATAATAATAATAATAATAATTCCTTACATTTATATAGCGCTTTTCTGGGTACTCAAAGCGCTTTACATATGGAAGGGGGAATCTCCTCAACCACCACCAATGTGCAGCATCCACCTGGATGATGCGACGGCAGCCATATTGCGCCAGAACGCCCACCACACACCAGCTGATTGGTGGAGAGGAGACCGAGTGATGAAGCCAATCAGTGTATGGGGATGATTAGGAGGCATGATGGACAGAGGCCAATGGGCAAATTTGGCCAGGATGTCGGGGTTACACCCCTACTCTTTTCGAAGGACATCCTGGGATTTTTATCGACCACAGAGAGTCAGGACCTCGGTTTAACGTCTCATCCGAAGGACGGTGCTTTTTGACAGTATAGTGTCCCCATCACTAAACTGGGGCATTAGGACCCACACAGACCACAGGGTTAGCACCCCCTGCTGGCCTCACTAACACCTCTTCCAGCAGCAACCTAGTTTTCCCAGGAGGTCTCCCATCCAGGTACTAAGGCTCAGCCCTGCTTAGCTTCAGTGGGCAACTAGTCTTGGGCTACAGGGTGATATGGCTGCTGGTTAATAAATGGTTATGCTGGGTAATAATTATGGTTTATTTAATTATTAGCTTTTTATGAACTCACAAACCCCAGTTGTGCTGTAAAAATGTGTTTAATGTTAGTGAATGATACATGATGCATTATCTAATGTTAACAAATGAAACATTAATTTATTAATGTTTTTTCGTGAAACTACAGTCTTTTATTGCAGTGGACAGATGTGCAACTCTCTCAAATTAGATTTGGAATCATACATTTTTCAGAGATTGTTAAATGGCATCAAGTGTACAGCTGTTTGTAAGAGATCCCTGTAATTTTGCACATTAAAACTTCAGACTGTCACACCGACTGACGGATAATGAGTGTAGTGATAAATAGACGTTTGTGATGCTTAGGCAGTTAAGACAATTGCCTGCCTGATTGCATTGCATTTATGTAGCTGACAGATGCTCTCTCACTAAAGTGACTTACAAACATATTGTTGGAAATAACATCATATTATCTAAATGTGTTGTGTGTCTCTATTACTAAGGAAACCATGGTGCTATAGCAAGCATCACTATCTATTCTATACTATTACTACTGCTTATTCTTGGGGACTGGGGTTTGATTAAATCACATTAAAATATTAAACTTCAGAGTGTTTTTCGTCCAGCCCTGTTTTTGTTGTGGACATTATTGAGACTTACGATTTTCAACTAGCAGATGAACTGGCTAAAAAGTCCACTCTTTCAACTTGGACCACACTGAAAAACACTTGTATTACCCTAGCAACTGCAGAGCAATGCATGGCAACACCAATGGCAGTGAACTTTGCACAATAAAGAACCACTCACATTTTCTTCAGGGAAAAAGTAAATTCTGTTTTTATATTCTCATTTATATTGTATTATTACTATTTTGTGTATAAATGCACTTACATTTTTGTAAAATAATAAGACTTTTTTAGAGAGAGAGTTCTTATTAAAGCTGCAGTCCGCGATTTTTGGCCCTCTAGCGGTTAATAAACACAACTGCACACGTCTTGCGGAAGAACATTGTAACCGGAGCTACTTTTCTCCATATATGTCTATGGCGAGTCACGCAGTAACTGTGATACTCTGCGGCGGGTCCTACCAGTCCGGTCTGAAATAGTCAGAATATAAACACTTATTATAAGTGTACCATAATGATTCAGGGTAAGACAAAAACATGGTTTGGAAAATGGTTTCATGTTGTACATTCTCATTATATAATTTTTGTAAATTTTGAACACAAAAAAAGTTACGGACAGCAGCTTTAAAGGTGCCCTTGATTCAAAAATTGAATTTACCTCGGCATAGTTGAATAACAAGAGTTCAGTACATGGAAAAGACATACAGTGAGTCTCAAACCCCATTGTTTCCTCCTTATATAAATCTAATTTGTTTAAACGACCTCCGAAGAACAGGCGAATCTCAACATAACACCGACTGTTACGTAACAGTCGGGGTGTACGCCCCCAATATTTGCATAATGCCAGCCCATGTTCAAGGGATTACACAAGCCAGTATTAATGGAGCAATAATAACTGACAAGATCCATGATAGCATGATATTTTTAGTGATATTTGTAAATTGTCTTTCTAAATGTTTCGTTAGCATGTTGCTGATGTACTGTTAAATGTGGTTAAAGTTACCATCGTTTCTTACTGTATTCACGGAGACAAGAACCGTCGCTGTTTTCATTTTTAAACACTTGCAGTCTGTATAATGCATAAACACAACTTCATTCTTTATAAATCTCTCCAACAGTGTAGCATTAGCCGTTAGCCACTCAGAATAAAACGTTAACATCCAAATAAATACTTTACTCACATAATTCGAAGCGTGCATACAGCATGCATGACGAACATCTTGTAAAGATCCATTTGAGGGTTATATTAGCTGTGTGAACTTTGTAAATGCGCTGTAATATAGTCGAGCGCTCGTGTGGCAGGGAGCACGCAATTTAAAGGGGCGGCGCCCAGTGTAAATCAGTGCATTGTTAATGATGCCCCAAAATAGGCAGTTAAAAAAATTTATTTAAAAAAATCTATGGGGTATTTTGAGCTGAAACTTCACAGACACATTCAGGAGACACCTTAGACTTATATTACATCTTGTGAAAAATTATTCTCGGGCACCTTTAAGTAAATTTGTCTTGTTTTAAGGATGTACAGATTTTTTTTTTACTGGAAAACTAGACAATAACATAAATTAATAACATGTCTTGCAACCTTTCCATGTTCATATTAGTTTATTTTGACTGGCTTTTACTTAGCATAACATTAACTTTTTTTCCATAGTACCATAGACTTTGATTGGACACATGAAATTTGACATGCACACCAAAAGATACAGGAACTTATTTCTTTCCCTTTTCAATGTTGATATGCCTACTTACTCTATGCACGATTGTATTCTTAATTGCATTGTATTAGTTGCATTAGGATTGTTTTAAATTTCGGCGACCCTGTCAGAACAGTCCTGAACAGTTTCAAAGCACTGCTTTAATGTTTATTCACAGTGAGTACAGTGATATAGAGCTGTTTATGTGAAGAGACAGGGGACGTACAGCCTGCTTCTCTCTGGAAGTCTATTTAAAGTCACTTGGCTCTCTGACATGATCTCCAGCACCACTACTGTATAAAAGAGCACTGCACTCATCTCTCTCTCTTTCTCTCTTTTACTCTGTTCATTTCTGTTTCCATTTCTCTCCCTCCAAATGCCTGGCTTATCACTCCTAAAACAAAATGTAGGCCTTGCAGGGTGAAGGAAAAGGAAATTAAATTCAGGAGAGATAGCTGGATGAATTAAAACTGGCAGTGAGCTGTGCTGAAAACCTGCTGGCATTTAAAGAGAAAACAGAGGGGTGTGGGACAAAAGAGTTTTGTACTTTGCTGATGTTTTAGTGCAGACTTAATTTGGTGCTAAACAGCTTTAACATGAATATATAAATAAAAAAATAATATGAAAAATGTTATGTGTGTGTATATACACATATATATATATATTAATAACATATATATATATATATAAAATTTGGAGAATCTAATATTATTATTAAAATTAATTANTGAGGGGGGAAATATTAATATTATTTTTTTAAATATAATTTTTTTTTAAAAATATATGATTAAATATTTATTTATATTCATATAATGTATTTATAAGTCAACATGAAACAACCCATTTTAATTCTGTAAAGTGATATATTTCTACATGAAACAGGATAGTTTTAAAAAATAAGATGCATTGGGAATTAATTAGATGGAGAAAAACTTGGTTTTAAATACTGTACTAAAAAGGAAACAGTTGTGTTGAAGGAGAGAAGTTGAAAAGATAAGAGGGTGGTTTGTGATTTCAGGCTAAAGGGGAATTTTGATGATAGATTATATAGACACATATTTTACCCCCCTTTTAATTACAGATGAATCATGGGCAAAAACACTAGTAACATGCTGTATCAGGAAAGTAAAGAGGGTCGTTTTTGTTTTCACACTGACTTTAAAAATGAAATAGATTGGGCAGTGGAGGTTTTATGATTTATGGTTTTTGCTGCCCATGCAGTTATGAGAATGGCCAAGAAATCTGAGCCGTTTTTCTGGCAGCCCTACGGCTTTTAGTTGACCCAATAAAATAGTCAGTCATTGAAATATTATGTAATTTCTCTACATCACACTCACTAGTGCCCTTCGTTTGTCATTAGGGAAGATGACGTATAGGATCCTCCTTGGCCTACAATTAAAAAACATTTTTCTAGCTATAGTGCAAGAAAATATGTGTTACTATGCGGTTGCTAGGGTGTTGAAGCAATGTTTTGAGGTTTTTTTTTCATGGGTGTTTTTCCATGTTTTTTTTATGCAGTTGCTACGGTGGTCTTGGTGTTTTCTAGGTGGTTTCTTACTGGTTTAAGTGATCGGTAAACGCTTTATTTCTATAGTCCACTTTATACATTCTACTACTGGGGTTGGAAAATGAAACAGAAACACCTGGTTTTAGACCACAACAATTTAATAGTGTGGTGTAGAGCCTCCTTTTGCCAATAGAGCATCAATTCATCTTGGGAATGACAGATACAAGTCCTTCACAGTGGCCAGAGGGATTTTGAGCCGTTCCTCTTCCAGAACAGTGTTTCAGAAAAACATTTTCTGAGTTGCTTCTCCAAAAAAAACCATTGTGACTCAAAAATATTTAGATCTGGTGACTGTGCAGGCAATGGGAGATATTCAACTTCACTTTCATGTTCATTCTCTCACAAGTCTTGCTGTGTATTGGTTAGGGGTGTAACGGTACACAAAACTGGCAGTTCGGAATGTACCTTGGTTTTGAAGTCACATTCGGTACATGTTCAGTACAGCAGAGGGAGAAAGACATCACTAATAGGTTAAGTAAAATATAATGAAAATATAGGCTAATATAGTGCATATATTAAGCAAAAGAGTTCATTTCTCTAGCGAACTAGCAAGCTGTGGACACTGAATGATTTGCCTGAGGTAAATGCTACATGCCAGTGTTTACAAGCTGTTTCATTGATGTCTTTCCACCGATGAAACACTGAGCGATTACACAAGATATGATACATTTCAGTAAGTTGTGCTATATCTTTCAACATACCTTCAGATGTTCATTCATGTTTATTCTGTAACTATATTAAAGAGGAAGAGATGATCACGTTCACTCGCGCTCCGCGCTGCCGCATGAACTGAGGCACCTATAAAGCGGTCTGTCTCGCCACATCAAAGAGCGACAAAACGGCATTTTCTGTTTGAATTTCATGATAAAATGGACAGAATTTGAAAGTTGACACTTTGTTTCCGCCCCAATTGTTACAATTTTAAGTTCTACTAACTTAAAAAAAAATGAGTTAGTTTCCTCAAATGTTTTGAGTATTCTGAACTTGAGTTTTACAGTGCTTAAAGGATTAGTTCACTTCTGAATGAAAATTTCCTGATAATTTACTCTCCTCCATGTCATCCAAGATGTTTGTCTTTCTTTCTTCAGTCGAAAAGAAATGAAGGTTTCTGAGGAAAACATTCCAGGATTTTTCTCCTCAGGAGTGCACTTATATTGAATGAGAGACTCAAGCTTCTGTCAATGAACTTCTTTTCCTATTTCTGTAATTGCCTGCTGCTGCTGCAGAGTGTCTGCATTGCAGTACTCCGTCTGTGGCTTTATCAGATCAATGAAGTCCCCACAGCTCAAAACACATTAAACACATAAGAAATCTCCAGGGACATCTCTAGAGGAAATCTATGTGAACTCTTGTTTCATGCTGCCTAGATCTGAAGTGTTTGGTCTTCATGACTGGTGCTCATGCTGTGCCCTGATCTGTTTCACGGACATTCGGTTCTAATGTGTAACTCATTAGTTAACACTTTCAATGACCAGAAAGCTACTAAAGACATATTTAAAACAGTTCATATGACTACAGTGGTTCAACCTTAATGTTATGAAGCGACAAGAATACTTTTTGTGCGCCAAAAAAACTAAATAACGACTGTATTGTTATTTTAAACACTGCTTCATGAAGCTTCGAAGCCTTTACGAATCTTTCTTGAGGAGGTGAAGTGCTGGCTAGAGCAAAATTGCCTACAGCTTAATGTGAATAAATCTGAAGTAATCATTTTTGGGCCAAATAAGGTTGACTGTGACATAAACGATGTGTTAGGTACATGGACAACAAATGTGCAGTCCCAAATAAGAAACTTGGGTGTAATTTTTGACTCCGCTTTAACGTTAGATCATCAGATTAAATGTGTGGTGAAAAGTTGCTTCTTTCAGTTGAGGACTATTGCAAAAATGAAATCCTTTCTGTCTGTTGCTGACCTTGAGATAGTGATACATGCATTTATCTCCTCCCGTTTGGACTACTGTAATGCACTTTATTTGGGAGTAAGCCAAACTCTTATTTCAAAATTGCAATTGGTCCAGAATGCAGCTGCGAGGCTCCTTACTAACACAAAGAAAAGGGAGCATATTACTCCAGTTTTGGAAAAGCTGCATTGGCTTTCGGTTAAATATCGGATTCAGTACAAGGTGTTGCTGTACGTTTTTAAAGCTGTCCATGAGATGGCCCCAGAATATATTACGGACCTGATTCATATGAACTCTGGTAGATCTCAAAGATCATTTAGTTGTTTACTGCTCTCAGTTCCGAAAACTCGCCTGAAAACAAAAGGGGATCGAGCATTTTTGGTTGCCGGCCCAAGACTTTGGAATACCCACCAGACATCAGATCTGCACCCTCAGTTGATGTTTTTAAATCTTGCGTGAAAACATACTTGTTTTCTATGACTTTTAACTGTTGACTTTTGAATGATGTATATTGTTTTAAATGTTTTTCTGTTATTGTAGATTTCTGTTTTTGTTTGTTGTGTTGCTGTATAGTCCTTTGGTCTACTTTGTAGTGGAAAGGGCTCTATAAATAAAGTAGACTTGAGACTTTTGTTTTGAATCAGTGGTTCGGAGCGTGTATCAAACTGCCAAAGTCACATGAACCATTGAAATTTCGAAACGTTTCGAAACACTTATAATGTAACGAAGCCTTGTTTACTGACTTTGGCAGTTTGATATGTGCTCCAAACCTCTGATTCGAAACAAAAGATTTGTAAAGCTTCAAAGCTTCATGAAGCAGTGTTTTGAAATCGCCCATCACAAGATATTGTTGAATAAAGTAGTTTTTTTGGCACACAAAAGAATTCTCGTTGCTTGAGCAGCAAATCAGCATGTTAAAATGATTTCTGAAGGATCATGTGACACTGGAGACTGGAGTAATGATGCTGAAAATTCAGGTTTGATCACAGGAATAAATTACATTTTACAATATATTCAAATAGAAAACATTTCTGTTAAATTGTAATATTTCACAATATTGCTGTTTTGCATATATTATATAAATAAATGCAGAAGAGACTTCTTGGTACTACTTTTCAATAATGCATTAAATAACATTAACAAAGAGCAATTTATTTGTTACGGTATTTATTAATCCTTGTTAAAGTTGGTTAAAAATACATCTATTCGTTGTTAGTCCATGTTAGCTCAGGTCTATTAAATGTGTTCTTTCAGTGACATACAGTACATACCACTGCTGAGTCTTAGTCAACGACTGAATGAGTGTGAAATCTCTATTCAGCTCTGGGCCTCTGGCTCTGTAACTGAGCAATCACATTATGTTCTGCTAAAGACATCACTGGCATGCATTACACGGACATTCCACTTTTTTTATGAATTAAAGTCTCTTAAAGGGATAGTTGAGAAATTACAATTATCCCATGATTTACTCACCCTCAAGCCATCATATGACTATCTTCTTTCAGACAAACACAATCGGAGATATATTTAAAAATATTCCGGCTCTTCCAAGCTTTATAATGGTAGTGAACAGGGGGCGAGATTTTGAAGCCCCAAAAAAGTGCATTCATCCATCATAAAAGTAATCCATATGGCTCCAGGGGTTAATAAAGGCCTTCTGAAGCGAAGCGATGGGTTTTTGTAAGAAAATATCCATATTTAAAACTTTATTAACTAAAATAACTAGCTTCCGGCAGACAACCGTTCTCATACTGCACAAGTCGACTTGCGCCACAAGAGTAACCCCTGACACGATGTATGATGTATGAGTAAGATTAGAGTGAATTTAAAACAAACAGGGCTGTGCAACAAACTCAAGCTCCTCTTATATCGAAATCCTCTGATATTTCGCTTTAAAAATTCTCACTTTAGACTTCTAATTCTTGACCGGTGTTTTGTTTTGCTCTATCCTCTGCGCTTCCGCATTCGGCGTTATGTCATGCATCGGGTCAAAGGTTACTCTTTTGTTGTAGTTCGATGCATACGGCCGTCTGCCAGAACCTAGTTACTGTAGTTAATAAAGATTTAGATATGGATATTTTTATTATTTTTCATTATTATCAATGTTGAAAACAGTTCAATATTTTTGTGGAAACAGTGAAACACTTTTCTCAGGATTCTGAATAGAAAGTAGAAATATAAAACTTTTGTAACATTTTAGATATCTCTACTGTCACCTTTGATCAATTTAATGTGTTCTTACTGAATAAAACTCTGTTCAAAAGTTTAGGGCAGTTTTTTTTTTTTTTTTTTAGTGGTGCGTAGTTCATTATATAATCAAGGTAAAACTCATTTAACCATGGTAAAGTTACTGTAATGCATTGGCTTATTCTTCAAAGTCATCAAAATGATGTTTAATTATTTCAGCTGCTAAATTATTACAAGAAAACATTATTACAAGCTTACCGTTGTGAATCGGGCTAAGGTAAGGAGATAGTTTTGAACACTGGCTGGTTATGTACTTGCTCAAATTGATTTTGGATATTTTTTAACAAATAAAGTTACGGATTGCAGCTTTGTTTTGTTTTTTAATCTATGATTTCATTAAATCGTTATTTATTTATAAATCAAGAGTCTAGCACTGTAGATGATGTAATTGTGCGATTGAGTTCAGTTTTTAAAGAGAATAATTTATCTGAATTCTGAGGGTGATAGACTTCACAAACTGTGGTAGCTCAGAGATATGAATTTATTTTGCATTCTCTTTCTATTTCTGTATGCCTAAAATCCTGTTCATAAGAGTCTTACTGCTCCAAGCTGATTTGAAACTAGTCGTTTGATGTCAGCTTCAGACCGGCTCATCAGATACTGACGCCAGTTTGAGCAGGGTTACGCAAGAGCACTGACTCACAAAGCCAGCTGCAACCGCTGCCTCCTTCTGTTAGACTCCTAAAATAAGACTAAATCAGCTAACAATCACCAGTTAACATGCATGAAACAAAAACACCAGTGTAGAATGAGAATGTAAATATGAACAAAGAAGCCTATGAAAATAAGTAAATCTGTTGTTAATTACTTTGACCTTTTATTTAAAAAATTCTTAATCACCTTTCATTTAAGTAAAACAATTGAAAATGGAGGAAAATCTCATTATGAAATAAATGTTTTTCTCTGGCCACAATTAAAGGGTTAGGTCACCCAAAAATGAAAACTCTGTCATTAATTACTCGCCCTCATGTTGTTCCACACCCGTAAGACTGTCAGAACACCAGTTCATTATTGGCCGGCTCCTGCGTCAGCATCACACGTATGCCTCGTGCTGCTCACGTGATCAGTGTCGGCCAATACTGAGCCGTCGTTCGGACGTAGAACCTGGAAGCGCTGAATGTAAACAACGTGTGAGAATGACACATAAGAGAAGATATTGTTGAATAAAGTTTTTGTTTTGTTTTTGCACACAAAAAGTATTCTTGTCACGTAGACGGTTTTAACGATGTCTTTAGTACCTTTCTGGACCTTGAAAGTGTCGGTTAAATTGCTGTCTATGGAGGAGTCAGATACCTCCCGGATTTCATCAAAAATATGAGGGTAATTGGGACATGAGATTAATGATTAATGACAGAAATTTCATTTTTGGGTGAACTAACCCTTTAATGGCACCCTTTTATTCAGTACTTTTTGCAACCTCCTCCAAAATAACAGCTCTGAGTCTTCACCTATAATGCCTGATGAGTTTGCAGAACACCTGACAAGAGATCAGAGACCATTCCTTCATGCAGAATCTCTCCAGATCCTTCACATTCCATTCCAAGTCCATTTTGATACACTCTCCTCTTCGGTCTTCTATAGTGTTCAAATCAGGGGACTGGGATGTTAATGGCAGAAGCTTCATTTTGTGCTCAATGACACATTTTTGTGTTAATTTTGATGTTTTGTTTTGTATCATTGTCCTGATGGAAGATCCAACCACGGCCCATTATAAGATTTCTAGCAGAAGCTGTCAGGATTTGATTTTTATCTGTTAGTATTTAATAGAATCCATGATACCATGAATCTGAACAAGAATTACCATGAATATGAGCAGAAAAACAGGCCCACAACATTAAAAATCCAGCAGCATATTTAACTGTGGGCATGAGGTACTTTTTATCCCTGTGTGCACCACACCCATCTGGTGAGTTTGCTGCCAGAAAGCTTTTTTTTTTTTTTTTTTAAGTTGCATCTGACCATAGAAGCCGGTCCCATTTGAAGTTCCAGTCATGTCTGACAACTGAATATGCTGGAGATTGTTTATGGATGAGAGCAGAGGATTTTTCTTGAAACCCTCCTGAACAACTTGTGGGGATGTAGGTTCNAGCGGAGCTTCAAGGACCAGTGAAGTATCGATCACTTCGCGGGCTTCACGCGCCTCTTCAGCCTTGGATTCTGGATTTAAAAATAAATCAGAGACATCAATAGCTTCACGATATTTTTGATCCTGAGCGCGTGTCACCGCACAAGCTGGAAAAACAGAAGGAAACTGAACACACATATCAGGCTGATCCTTCACCCCAGGATTGTGCATCACTACTGGACTTGGAAAAACTTTGCCACCTGCAAGGTCATTTCCTAGAATAAAATCTACTCCAGCAACTGGCAACTGTTTGCGTACACCTAACTTAACAACTCCACAAACAAGATCTGATTTTAAGTCCACTTCATGCAGAGGCACCTGTACACAGCCCATTTCTATACCTCGTATTAACACATCCGTACCAGTATACGAGTTTTCTGAGAAAGGCAACGCACTTTCAAGTATAAATGATTGGAAAGACCCCGTATCTCGCAATATCGAAATGGGTTTAAACTGTGAACCAGAGACTGCCACCTGCCCATTTAAAATAAATGGATCGTAAGCAGAGATTTCAGCCTCTCGTAACCCCGGCAGCGTCTGCGTAAGCGCAACACCTTTTGTTTTCACGATCGCATTCTTTTTATTCCATTCCTTACACTCAGATATTAAATGTCCAGGATCCAGGCAGTAAAAACAAACCCTCCTGTCTCCTTGACACGTAGGATTTCGACTATTCATTTTGGGACGAGCACCACTTTTCCACGAACGAAACATTTTTGAATTCGAATTAAACTCGTCCCTCATAAACCGGTCAGCGGACGAATGAACATTAGGAGTGAATTCTTGTGAAAACACTTTGCGGTGCGTAAGCGCAAATTGAACCCAAATGAGCATCTCTGGAGAGACCTAAAAATGGCTGTTCACCAACGTTTACCATCCAACCTGACAGAACTGGAGAGGATCTGCAAGGAGGAATGGCAGAGGATCCCCAAATCCTGGTGTAAAAAACTTGTTGCATCTTTCCCAAAAAGACTCATGGCTGTATTAGATCAAAAGGGTGCTTCTACTAAATACTGAGCAAAGGGTCTGAATACTTAGGACCATGTGATATTTCAGTTTTTCTTTTTTAATAAATCTGCAAAAATGTCAACAATTCTGTGTTTTTCTGTCAATATGGGGTGCTGTGTGTACATTAATGAGGGAAAAAAATGAACAAATGATTTTAGCAAATGGCTGCAATATAACAAAGAGTGAAAAAAGTAAGGGGGTCTGAATACTTTCCGTTCCCACTGTATATATTTAGGCTTTCTGACCCCAAGACTCAACTAATCTCTGCAATTCTCCAACTGTGATCCTTGGAGAGTCTTTGGCCACTCAAACTTTCCTCCTCACTTCACTTTAGGACAATTTAGACACACATCCTCTTCCAGGCAGATTTGTAACATCTTTAGTTGATTGGAACTTCTTAATTATTGCTCTGATAGTGGATTTTCAATGCTTTAGCTTTTTTCTTACAGCCACTTTCTATTTTGTGAAGCTCTTTGTTAACAATCTTTTGCTGCACATCAGAACTATATTCTTTGGTTTTGCTCCTTGTAATGGATGATTAAGGGAATTTGGCCTTTGTGTTTCCTCATGATTATACTCCTGTGGAACAAGAAATCATGGCTGGACAATTTCATTCTCCTAGTCCTGTAAATATGAATAGGAATATACTTCAGAGATATTTTACTCATAGGGGCAATTCAGCTTCTCATCAGATTTTCTGTCCAATCAAATGCTCTCTAGAATCTAAAGCGTCCCGCCCCCTACACTATAAATAGATGCTGAAGCTGCTGCTGAAATCGGTCACTTACTTTCCATCGAGGCGAATGAAGTCTGGTTTCACTTTAGTTTCACACGAACCGCAGCTCACACAGTCTGCTCTGGTCCAGAGACACGATACACAGAGCGGATCATATCCACGAGTCGGCACAGACCACAAAAAGAATCTGACCCATTTGAATTCTGCACAGAATGTTGTATTTTAAAGTGATATAGAGGAGATTAGGTGGAAACTGCAGCTTTACCGAGCTCAACGGCTTGAGCTGTGATATAAATGAAACTCTGGCTATTTTAAAAAAGGGGAGGAGCTGTTCGATATGTCCCACCCTGTCTTCCTGTTTCAGTGGAAATTACATCAACACATTGAATAATGGTGTGTGTTTTAAGGCACTTCAGTGGGTCTATAATATAATTTGTTTCCCAAGTAATTGTATCTTGATTTAGGAATGTTTAGATATTTGTACTGGAAATCAAGACAAAAATACTGAATATGAAAATGTGATCACATAAATTATGATTAATCATGCAGCCCTAACTGGTATTATACATGATTCTGCCATTAAGATATTAATCCGATTTTTCTGCATGTATATAAGGCAGAATACAGTGTACTTCAGCATCATCTTGGCAATGTGCGAGTGTTTACTAAGTACTCTGTTAATGCAAAGATGTTGTATCATCCTTCATCAGTATCATGAGATTTGTTGTATGAGGTCATAATAAGTTTTGTACATTTACTTATGGGTATCAGAATCATTCATGGGCTCATGTGCTGAGAAAGCACTTCATTAATAGCCAGACATTCCCATGGCACAGGTCCTGAACGCTGAACAGGGCAGCAGGCAGATCTAAAGAACAGGATCTTTAAATAATGCATGAGCAGCATTCACGCTTGGCGTCAAGGAAGCTTGTCACTTGATGAGAGAGAAAACCCTTTAAGGAGAGTGCAATGTATAGTGGAGATTTACAGCAAGTGTTGTTTGGGAATTTTGACCCGAATTTTGAAAAGCAGTTCTCAACTGGTAGGCCGTGACCCACGAATGTCACTAACATGCAGGGAAAATCAATGTTAAATCAACTCATATTATCGCATATAGTTAGGATAGCAATATAAATCTTTTTAACTTCCAAACAGGAAGAGAAAACTATTGAAGTCAGTGCCAAACAGTCGTGGCCTAATGGATAGAGAGTCGGACTTGTAACCCAAAGGTCATGGGTTCGAGTCTCAGGTCCGGCAGGGATTGTCGGTGAGGGGAGTGAATGTCCAGCGCTCTCCCCACCCTCAATACCATGACTGAGGTGAGACCCTTGAGCAAGGCACCGTACCCCCAACTGCTCCCCGGGCGCCGCAGCAATGGCTGCCCACTGCTCCGGGTGTGTGTTCACGGTGTGTGTGTTCACTGCTGTGTGTGTGCACTGCTGTGTTTGTGCACTTGGATGGGTTAAATGCAGAGCACAAATTCCGAGTATGGGTCACCATACTTGGCCACATGTCACTTCACTTTAAACGCTGTACACTGGCACAAATTAATTTCACTTAATGTCGCTAATGTTAATACAACATTTGGCCCAGTTCATTATTCATGTTTTCGGCTGTTAATTTATTAAGGTTTAAGGTGCATTTACTGTACAAAGTGTTAATCAGCCTATGTCACTTTTTTTATTTTTATGTTGGATCCAGCCAGTGATTTATCCACTAACTGTTCAGAAACTTCCAGTTTCATTCTAAAAGTTGTAACTTCTTCCTTCTCCGGTTTGAACAATGTAAGGCTGAACAACGTTACTGACAATCCTCATTTTGGCTGTGTGAGATTCTCCAGCTTTGTTGTTGTTGAGCAACCGAAGTGTGAGCTGATAAAGCTCTGCCCTCTTCTGGAAAGGGGGCCGGGAGCAGCAGCTCATTTCCATTTAAAGGGTCACACACAAAAACGGCATTTTTCAAAATCACGTTTTGTTTATTTTTTAATGATTAACAGTTTTGTTACAGCGTAGCCACTTGATGTTTGGCCCCAAAGCAAAAAAATCTGAGAATCAAAGTTGAGAAGACAAAGCTAAAGTCGCTCAGAACATGTCAATGTGAGTGTCTGTCTGGAGTCATTTGTGTGTTTGTGCTGACTTCATATGTAGAGGGAACAGGCTCTTATTGAAGCTCCTCTGTCAGTGTCCTGTGATAGGCCATGCTGTTCAGCACATTTTCCCTTCCTGGAGTCAAATCAATACAGAGAGTTGGAGCCTCCTGCAGCCCTGGAAATTCAGCACGCTCCAGCCTGCCTGGGGAATTGAATATCCTTATGTGAGCTGTATGTTGTTAGAGGGGTCTTTAGCATCAAGGTCAAGGCTGTCATGACATGCAGCATGAGTTTTCTTTACAGGATGAAGTTTAGACTGTTCCAAAACATATAGGGCTGCACGATATATCATTTTAGCATCGATATCGTGATGTGCGCATCTGTGATAGTCACATCTCAGGATGTGCAATGTCAAGTGTAGGGATCGTTAATCTGTACAAACCAGACACCACAGTTCAAAATGCACATGATTCTCGGATTAATTGCAAAGTTTAAAAATCATACAATAAGAGTATATAATTTTACGTGTTTTAGTTCCTGTCAGTTTTAACATTAAAGCGATTTTAAAACATTCTAGCGCAAGATGGCGCGAAAGAGAGCTCAATTCTGAATGCGCACTCTGTTTTCTGTGCGCACATACACGTGTACACCGTATTCCGTTCTCTTCTGTGTCTTGAATGGACACATACATGCAAAATTATGTTAAAATGCACATATCTGCGAGTATCCATGTAAACACAGTTGCTTATGGCTTAAGTGAAGGTAAACAATTGAGAAAGAAAATGGATGTGTAACAGTATTTTGGACCCGCGCATTCGGCTTTAAAGTGACAGCAGCCTAATATTCCTGCTGCTGAATACTGTTGACTTACTGAATGGCTGAATGACTTACCTGAAAAATATGAAGCACTGTTGATTTTATTTTTACAAAAAAAAAGTCAATCGTGTGCATGATTTACTAATTGGTTCCCTTGATTTGCTAAATTGTGAGCATGATTTACTCATTTGTTTCCTCGATTCGCTAAATTGTGAGCACGATTTACAAATTCGTTGCCTTGATTTGCTAAATTGTGAGCATGATTTACTATTTTGTTGCCTCGATTTGCTAAATTGTGAGCACGATTTACTATTTTGTTGCCTCGATTTGCTAAATTGTGAGGACGATTTACTATTTTGTTGCCTCGATTTGTTAAATTGTGAGCACGATTTACTATTTTGTTGCCTCGATTTGCTAAATTGTGAGCACGATTTACTATTTTGTTGCCTCGATTTGTTAAATTGTGAGCACGATTTACAAATTCGTTGCCTTGATTTGCTAAATTGAGAGCACGATTTAATAATTCGTTGCCTCGATTTGCTAAATTGTGAGCACGATTTACTATTTTGTTGCCTCGATTTGCTAAATTGTGAGCACGATTTACTAATTCGTTGCCTCGGTTTGCTAAATTGTGAGCATGATTTACTATTTTGTTCCCTCGATCTGCTAAATTGTGAGCGTGATTTACAAATTCATTGCCTTGATTTGCTAAATTGTGAGCACGATTTACTAATTCGTTGCCTCGGTTTGCAAAATTGTGAGCACGATTTACTATTTTGTTCCCTCGATCTGCTAAATTGTGAGTACGATTTACTAATTCGTTGCCTCGGTTTGCAAAATTGTGAGCACGATTTACTAATTCGTTGCCTCAGTTTGCTAAATTTTGAGCACGATTTACTATTTCGTTCCCTTGATTTGTTCAATCGTGCGCATGATTTACTAATTCTTTCCCTCGATTTATAAATCGTGCGCATGATTTAGCCTACTTTTTTTTTGTTTTTTCCTGCATGTCAAGTGCGGGACTCCATACATTTGTATCTTCTTTGTTCTATTATATTTATCTGTGCTTGTAATTTGTTCAATATTTTCTGTGCATATTCACTCACCTACAAAATCACCCCAATAATTCTGGAATGATTAATTTTTTCCAAATAGAGCTATCTGGAGATTATTTTTTTTCATAGCGCAATATATATTGCAGAAAAACAAAATATTGTAATGTCAGTTTTTCCAATATCCTGCAGCCCTAATAGGCAGCATTTTAAGACAGCACAATTTTTATGTCAGTGTACCATTGCAAATCATGAAAGTGAAAATAATTGGTGTAGGATTTACCTTAAAAACATTTTCGCACAGTAACTGCTAGTAAATTTCACAAAGAATTACAAAGAAACGGCAAGTAACACATTAAACGCGAACTGCTGAAGGAGAAACTTGAAATAGTATTTTCTTGTAAAGCATACTTCAATCATTTTTGTTTTATTTACAACTTCGAAGTGCAGCAAGGCAGCTCACTAGGTTTTTGGAAACGAGCCATAATGAGGATTTACAATGAATAAAATGAGTCTTGAAGCCATCAGTCATGGAGGCCTGAATGAATACATCATAATTACAGCGTTTCCTCTAATGCATGCGAGTTGTTGTGTTTTTAATCGCTTTTTACGGCAGGCGGCGTGTTCTCAGCACACAATGCTGGCTCATTTGCATTCTTGTTCTCTTCACAACAGTTTAAGGTCGTTTGTAGTGAAACGACAAGCTGTCCTGAATAATTACTGTAGGACAAGGAGGATAGCATGTTTAAAAGCTTGTTTCACAGCTGTGTTTTTAATTACATGTGTTCTTCAGGTGCTTTATTAATCTTATTAACCCACATTGGTCAGCGTTCGACAGAGTGATTGTCCCCATGGAGGTCCTTTAGAAGAATTTGTGAGTATCGATCTGCTCCCCATCAAGCAGCCGGGATGAAGCTCAAATCCCTGTAATTGTAATGGATACAGTATTCAAAGCAAACATTCTTGTGGATTTCTGAATAACAATAAAAGATGATACAATGCATTTGTGAAGCAGAATGAGCAATTTAACTGTTAAAAAATCAGGTAACAACACTAAAAGCACCATTTGTAATATTCATTCAAACATTGCTATTACATAAATATTCTAAATATTGTATAGTGTGGAGTACATTTCAGTCTCCTATTTTCTGATATGTACTATATAAAGAGAGACAAGTTATCACAAAGGCTTTCTTCAGTGGTTTTGCATGTTTTGAAATTTTGCGTTTCATAATTGTGTATATGCTTAAATTTGGCTGGAAACCCTGTAATAAGCGGTTGCAATGGCAATTTATTATTACAATAAGGTTTCATTTGTTAACATCAACTAGTTAACATGCACTTCTACAGCATTTATTAATCTTAGTTAATGTTAAAGTCAACATTTACTAATACATTATTAAAAACAGTTGTATTTTTATTAACTAATATTAACAAAGATGAATAAATACCGTAACAATTATACTGTTAGTTAAGCGCATTAAATAATGTTAACAAATGAGACCTTTTTGTAAAGTGTTACCTATGTAGATGATGCTCCAAAGTATTTCAAAGAATAGTACAGCCTGTAGTATTAATCTATAAAATCATGGTAACACCGTAGTATTGCCATTTGATATCATCGCTATCATGACACCCCCACAGTACTGTACTGTAAGGGCAGACACGGAATATACCGAGTTTCAGAGGTTTAACACTACATACGTTATACATTATAGCCAAAGGCGTCGCCCCGCCCATTTAAACGCGTACTAGCCGCGTCCGCCCCGCCCCTTTTGAACGCATATTAGACGCCGGTGCTGAGGAGACGCGCGCGGATAGTAACGCCACAGATGCGCTCAGCTGAGGCGTGGGAACGACACGATTCACCGATACTACAGCCGCTTTCACGCTAAAATGCGACTCTCAGCACCTTATAAAGCATAAGCGCTTTATATGATGGATATTTATGCTATCGGCGGATGGATTAACACGGTAAGAGCATCGCGTGATCTCTGTGTGCAGTGCGCGTGACAGATGAGCGCAGCTTTTCTGACATTGACATTGAAAACACGCGCATCGATATTTGACAGATGACTTTATCGAATTGCGTTCGATCGGTGCGGATGTATGAAGCGATCTGTTGGTGTGGAGATGGTTTGATGTTGTAGTAGGGAACAGAGTTGCGCATGATGCTGTAGGTGATGAATGCATTGCTCGTATACGTGAGGAATAACCTGAAACCTCCAGCTTTATGCGTTGCATTCGAATGATTGTTTAGTGTTGGTCTGCGATGTGAGTTCAAACAGCTGCTTATTCACATTGATTATCTTGTGCATGCAACTTATTTATTGTATGCAACAGACATTATTTCCCTATAGTGTGCATTTGCCATATGCGATGATGATGATGTCATTATTATTAATAATATTATTATTATTATTAACGTTATGTAATGCAGTCGTGGATTTTTCGACGTCAGGAGATGCATGGCCAGGGCTGGGGATTCTACTAGTGAAAGTGAACTAACCTCTAATGATGCCTGATGAAATGGTCTACTTGTGTCACGTGATGTGGGATGCTCTGGGGCTATACGTCATCGTGCGATGGTGCCTAGAGACTCTAATGTGCATGCTGGAGCTGCAGTGTGCATGAGAGCAGGTTTGCATGACAGAAACCTTTTTTTAAATGCATATTTAAAGGAATAATTTGGCAAACTGTCCATTCTGTCATGATTTACTCTGCCTCGTCTCATTTCAAACTTGTATGATGATATCTTTTTTTTTTAGTGGAAAAGCAAAAAGAAGAATTTTTAAGAACCTTCAAACACCTCTTTTCCATACAAGGACAGTTCATATAGTGACCATGGCTGTTGAGGTGCTTTATCTTTATTTATCCTGCCCTTGTGAAAAAGTGCACTATAGCATCATTTTTAAAAAAGAATATTATGGGCATAATATACTTTAAAAGAATATACTTAGTGCGCATGTTATTTGCAATTTAATGAGAACGTATTATAGTTAAAAAATTATATATATAATGCAATTAGTCAAATTTCATAATTTTATTGCCTTTGAAATATGGTTAAAGTGTACTGCTGAATGTGTTTACAAGCATTTATGGAAAACTAAACTAAAATATACTTTAAAGTCATTTTTACTGAAACTTGTATGACATGGTTTTAAACATTTTGTAATTTCACATTTTATAATAAGGATGTTGAAATTTAGTACACTTTAGTTTAGGGTCCATTTCTCACTATTAAGCTTGCTTATTAGCATGCATATTACTAGCATATTGGCCATAGTACTTATAAAGCACATATGAATGCCTTATTCTGCATGACCATATTCTACATCCCGAAATCCTTAACTTAATTAAATTAGGAGTTTGAGGCAAAAGTCATAGTTAATAGTGAGTATGTGTTCCCCGTGACCTATATTAACTTTAAATGTAACACTGAATAACACACTACAGTTAAAATGATACTTAAGTACTTTACATGTGCTTTAGTATGTTAGTCATCACATCAAAATAAGTGTACTTCTTTTAAGCACAACAAATGAATATTAAAACACGATATACAATGTGCTTTAAAGTAAAATATTTAATGTGACTTAATTATTATAAGTGAACTTAAGTGTTTTAAGAAAGTCATTAAAGTATGCTCTCTTTAAGTACACTTAACTGGCCCAAATTTCATTAATATTATATCATCTGCAAGTACAGTTTTTTTTTTTTTAAGTGCACAATTAGTACAATTAAGCTCATTTCTTTTTCACAAGGGTCTGTCTTAAAATACTTTTTGTACATCTTTCTAAATTTGAAAGTGTAAATCTAATGGTCTACAGAAAGAGATTTAAGTTAACCAAACTAAACTGTGTGCATTAAAAAGGTCTGTGTAAAAACTTTGTATTTGCTGCATCTTCTATCCAGGGTCAAATCATTCTATAAATCATATTTATCTATAATATAATTGGCCTGTAATTCTGTCAGGTGCATTACGACAGCTTTGTGTGGGAGCAGACCAAAAACTAAAAAAGTTATCATCTGATAATCCAAAGAAATTTCATTCACGGTCACATTCATATTCAAATCAAACGTCAGTGTCCGTGATACCGAATGGCATTGTTTCTCGGATACTAACAAAAGTGCAAGATTGAGATTTGAGAGCTGCAGTTTAGGAGGAGATTTTTAGTGAATAATGACTAAAATGTTATTTTGTTTCTCACACAAATCTCTCATAGAAGACTTCGAATATAGTGCACAACTCATATGAACTATACGAGTTTGCTTTGTTTTGTGTAGCTTGACAGACATGGATACTATGAATTGTTTTATATGGAAGAAAGCTAAATTCTCATTTGGTTTTCAAAAGAAAAATACAGCACACAGAATTGAACAGATTTTTCAACTGGCGAAGAAAATACTAAAATGTATTTGAAATACATTTATTTTGTGCTAAGTATACTGCAAATACATTTACATATTTATGTGATAAATAAAAAACACCCTGCAATTGTACTTTTGGTATACTAAACTGGTATACTTAAAATCTGCTAAATTGGAACTAATTTTGTACTTAATGTACTTTAATTTTGCAGAAGTAATGCTGAGGTCCAACTAAACATATACTGAAGTATATTTGATTGTGTGGTAAAACTTTAGTATAGGGAACACGTATAAACTATTAACTATGACCTTTCCCTAAATAAACTCCTATTTTACTGCTTTTAATAGTAAGGTAGTTGTTAAGTTTAGGTATTGGGTAGGATTAATCATGTAGAATATGGTCATACAGAATAAGGCAATAATATGTGCTTAATAAGCACTAATAAATAGCCAGTATTCTAGTAATAAGCATGCTAATAAGCAACAAGTTAAAAGACCTTAAAATAAATTGTTACTGATTGTGTTAAAGTGGAACTATTGCAAGTATACTTCAGGTACACTTTAAATATCTTGCATTTAAAGACTGATATTATTCAAAGGTCATACAATCCTTATTAATAGTGATATTAAAACACTTTTTAGGCATAATATTAAGAAATGTGCATTGTGCAATAAAGAAATACTCCAAATAAAGTTTAATTATTAATAATTTGATATCAGTAAGTCTTTAGTGATATGTCTATAAACATGTTAATGGATTCCAAGTATACTTAGTATGAAATAAGTGTATTTTAAATTGATTTTGGTATAGGTTTTTTTTTAGGGCAGTCCTGTGGCATTTACAGTGTTGCATTGATAACTGTCCACAGGAAATGCTGTTGCCTTCAGTCTCACTGGAACCTCATTAAGCTCAGTCAAAATTGCATTACATACAGTATTATCTCTCACTCATGTGTGTTGCACGGGCCGTCTCTTATACATTACATACACGCTCAACTGACTCATATGTTGCTATTTTTACTCCGTATCCAAAAGCATCCGCTGCATTATTTGTGCAGCCTGTAAAAAAACAGGGAAAGGACAGTGTTTCAAGAGGTCATATCATCAGAAGTCACAAAGAGCAGCTCAATTTAAGAAAACCTACTGTAACTTTCAGAAATCAAAATATTCGCACAGCCTCAGAAGATAATATGGAGAAAGTAGAACAGATACTATTATTGCTATGTTGCAGTGATGTTTTATAATTGTAGTATTCATTAATATTTTGAATTAGCTATTATTTTTATATTTTCCATTTCATATATATAATTAGGGATGCACCAATATGAAAATTTTGGTCGATACCGATAACCGATAATTCTTTATATTTAAAAGCCGATAACCGATATATTGGCCGATAAATCTTAATCAAAGTTTTATATAATTTTTGAGAGCCTGATTGCAAAAACAAAAGTCTCACCATTCTCATTATAATATTATGTAGTCTATATGACAGACTTGTGCTGTATGTTGTACTTAACTGTATTTTCCTCTTTGAAGTCATTTCAATCATATTTCAAGCAATTCAAAATCATAATGGCGGACAGTGCGCATCTGAAGTGTCTCGGCTGAAGGAAACAATCCATTATTTATTGACTTTAATATATTGGCCCTGTTTTCTTATCGGGCCAAAAATGATAACATTAAAAATTAACATATATCGGTCGATACCGATATAGTGGCCGATATATCGTGCATCTCTAATATATATATATTGTTTTTGTGGCAGATAAATAGTGCTCTTTCTATTGGACTACAGTTGAAATTACTTTAAATTATAATTGTCTTGTAGCTTGGCAGGTCAAATATTACTGTTTTTGATGTAACTATATAAGTGGACTTATATAGGTCCCTGAATTTCTCTTGGACAGAAGTCCTGATGTTTTGTTATTTTTAGCTTGTTTTGTACATGCCCTCGCATCCTCACATGTGAAAAGCTTTGCTATCTCCGCTCTGGCTATTGCATCTTTCTGTTTGCTCATATGGGTCAAGGAGCTTCAACAAAGCATGATTCACTCAAAAGCCTTTCATTGAAGGGTCTTTCCCACACACCAGGAACACAGCGGCTGTTTTCTGCTCGCAGCTCTGTGGTCATTATGAGCGGTTTGTGGTTAGATGTTAGATGATGCCTATAAACTTTGTATTTCCTGCTTTTAGTGTATATAATGATTTTGCTTCCACATATCATCGCTGTCAGGTGGAAACCTTGTACCTCCATATTTCTTCATTCTTATTTTTTTAATAACTCACTACTATTGGTCACCCTTCACATCTGTCTGTGGGTTTTGCAAACTATTTAACCAATGAAAAGTATTAAAAAGAGCTTTCGACTAAACCTCCTAACTCCATTGGCTCCTCAAACTGTCAGTCAAACCCTCCTCTATTGTGAATGAAGTGCCGCAGGCAGATTGGACATCTCTGCTTGTTTGCAGTGCACGAGTTAATGAAGAACTGGTTCTCTGAATAAGTACAGTGTTTTCTTTACTCAAGGAACACACACACACACACATATATATATAATATACACACACATATAAAGACTAATGTTTTATGTATTTAAGGAGTGGAGAAGAGTTTATTATCAAGTCATAGACAATACTGTCTGAATAGCCTGTGTGCAGCACTTCATCTTTTATAACATGAGATTTTGGCTAAATAACAGAAAAAACTGAGCACCCACATAGCTACAGTACTGTTTTTAACCTATTTGTTAATGAAATGTAATGCGATGCATTTATTACCTCAAATGTGGCCATTCTAATGACTGACAAAACACATTATGTCCAGAATTCTCTGAAATTCGGTGGTCAAAAACCTCATAACTCCATTTGAGCTTGATTTTGGTCAAATGCTAATAATATAATGACACAAGCAATTGTCTGACCATATATAAAGCCACAATGTCAACTTTGACTATGCTGTTTAATTATTTAAAATATACAGGTTTTTTTTTGTTTTTTTTTTCCATTTCCTGAAAAGTAGCATTTTTGGAGACACAAGGTTTCCAACCGACAGCGATGATATTTTTAGATACAGTACAGTGCCCTCCACAATTATTGGCACCCTTAGTAAATATGAGCAAAGGAGGCTGAGAAAATAAATCTTTTGATCTTTCATTCAAAAAATTCACAAAATTCTATCCTTTCATCGAAGTAAAACAATTGAAAGTGGGGGGGAACTCACATTATGAAATAAATGTTTTTCTCCGATACATGTTGGCCACAATTATTGGCACCCCTAGAAATTCTTATGAGTAAAATATCTCTGAAGTATATTCCCATTCATATTTAAATTTTTTAGCACACCAGGGTAACTAGGAGCATGACATTTTCCAGCCATGACTTCCTGTTCCACAGGAGTACAAATATGTGTAAACACAAAGGCCAAATTCCCTTAATCATTCATCACAATGAGAAAAACCAAAGAATATAGTTCTGATGTGCAGCAAAAGATTGTTGAGCTTCACAAAATAGAAAATGGCTATAAGAAAAAGCTAAAGCATTGAAAATCCCCATTTTCACCATCAGGGCGTCAATCGTCCTAATGCGCGGTGAGGATGAAAGTTTGAGTGGCCAGAGACTCTCCAAGGATCACAGCTGGAGAATTGCAGAGATTAGTTGAGTCTTGAATAATTGAAAGCCTAAATAAATGATCAAACAGCACCTACATCCCCACAAGTTGTTCCGGAGGGTTTCAAGAAANAAATGGCTATAAGAAAAAGCTAAAGCATTGAAAATCCCCATTTTCACCATCAGGGCGTCAATCGTCCTAATGCGCGGTGAGGATGAAAGTTTGAGTGGCCAGAGACTCTCCAAGGATCACAGCTGGAGAATTGCAGAGATTAGTTGAGTCTTGAATAATTGAAAGCCTAAATAAATGATCAAACAGCACCTACATCCCCACAAGTTGTTCGGGAGGGTTTCAAGATAAACAATCTCCAGCGTATTCAGTTGTCAGACAAGACTGGAACTTCAAACGGGACCGGCTTCTATGATCAGATGAAACTAAAAAAATAGCTTTTTGGCAGCAAACCCACCAGATGGGTTTGGTGCACACATGGATGAAAAGTACCCCATGCCCATAGTTAAATATACTTCTGGATCTTTAATGTTGTGGGCCTATTTTTCTGCTGGAGGTCCTGGAAATCTTGTTCAGATACATGGCATCATGGATTCTATCAAATACCAACAGATAAAAAATCTAAACCTGACCTTCTGCTAGAAATCCAATAATGGGCCGTGGTTGGATCTTCCATCAGGACAATGATCCAAACAAACATCAAAACCAACACAAAAATGTGTCACTGAGCACAAAATGAAGCTTCTGCCATGGTCGTCCCAGTTCCCTGACCTGAACCCTAAAGAAAATGAGTGGAGTGAACTGAAGAGAAGAAGCACCAACATGGAGCTGGGAATGTGAAGGATCTGGAGAGATTCTGTATGAAGGAATATGGTCTGTGATCTCTTGTCAGGTGTTCTCCAAACTCATCAGGCATTATAGAAGAAGTTATCTTGGGAAAGGGACGTTGCAATAATTGGGTGCCAATAATTGTGGCCAACATGAACTAGAGAAAAACATTTATTTCATAATGTGAGTTTCCCCCCACTTTCAATTGTTTTACTTAAATGAAAGGTTAGAATTGTGAATTTTTTTGAATGAAAGATTATAAGGCTAAACAAAGCAGATTTATTTTCACAGCCACCCTTGCTCATATTTACTAAGGGTGGCAATATTTGTGGAGGGCACTGTATTGTTCTACAGAAAGATAACTTTGTCTTGTGGTTCGAGTTTGGGTGAATCAAATGAAGAGTGTCTGGGTCATATTTCACCCCAGAAAGTGCATTTAAATCCATTATCATGACAATTTCAAAATTTTGGGGTGAAATATGCCATTTTAGTGAGATGCACAAAATGACATATGAAAGCAGAATGTCTTGCAAACTCGATATTTTCACATGGGTTTTTGTGTTGCAACACAATAAAAAACAACAAAGGTGCATTTTAAAACCATTATCATGGCATTTTCATGTTTTTTCTTTTGTTTTTGGGGCGAAATAAAAAATTTTGTGAGATGCACGGGACTACATTTGAAATCCAACCTATTGTGGATCAGAAATCAGGTTCAGACATTTTCACATGAATTATTGTGTGGTATAATTTTTGGACCATGTACATTAGGGTGCTTCGACCCCGCAGCCTGTCCTCAGGGCATTTTGTGGCCTGTGTTTGACGTGGCCTGATTTCCGATTTTATGAGACAAACTCCTGTCCTGTTCACGAGTGAAAGTGGATTACAGAGATTAGAGATTGACTGACAGCACAGACGCTACACAAAGACAAGGTCATAAACTGGGAAGCTCGTTGGCTGGGAATATGATGGAATTGTCGGGAACAGCCGGGAGGAACCATCCAGTGTGGTCTCCTAATGTCAGTGTCTTTCTGAATATCACTTTTTCATGAATGTTAAAAGACCAGATAGTGAATAGTTTAAGAATACATAGTATAAGAATACTATAATCACCCAAAAAATGTATTCATCATTTATATACCGTGACTTGTGTTAGAGCCTTTCATTTAAAGATGTATCCACATATTCACATTAAAAGAGTAAAATGACAAATCTTTACATTATGATTGATCATTAACTTAAATAAATACCAAGTTCTGTCATAGAACTCTAGATGGCGCAGGGTGATGGTTCCTTAACCCAATTACAACGGTAACTACACGGCACAAGCTGATTGGTTACTGTTGCCTCCTCAGCCAATGAGCTTGATGCTCAACATTTAAATTGCTTGCTGTAGCAGATTGCAGTGCCCACCACCTTCCCCAGCTCCACCTGTATAGATCTGCAAAGGGTCATTTTTATATATGGTATTTGTGCAGCAGCAGCATGTCATGTATGTATTGGCAGCAGCAAGTCTGTACTTGATCTGCAGCAGCAATAATCAACAGCAGAAGCAGCATAGCAGATCTGTTCCACCAAGACCAAATACATTAACATTGTCATATCCAATACCTCCTAAACTGTTACGGGAGTTGTCAAGATAGAACTGTAATTAGCTCCGTCAGTCCCATTCTGTAAATGATTCAATAATTAGCCAGAATTTTCCCCTTTTTCCCATTCAGAGGTTTGGGGTCAGTAGTTTTTTAACACTTGATTTTTAAAGGGGTCATGAACTGAGAAATCAAATTTTCCTTGAGCTTTTGACATGTAAGAGGTCATCATGCTATAAGCATATCCTAAGTTTCAGAACTGAAAACGTACTTGTTAGTCCAAAAATAGCTTTTAATGTAACCAAGCCCAGATAACGACTCATTGTGGAATGTGCCTATCTATAGATATAGAGAAATCAACGCCTACTTCATCATTGCAACGTTAGCCCCTCCCACTGGTGTGTTAGTGAGATGAGGAGGAGAGAAGAATGATACAGGACTAAAAATAACATTACCTTTCAAAGGATTCTAATGCTAGGAATATGGTTATTTATTTTCAACAATGTGAATGTCTCAGCTGAGCTTTATTTATTTGTATTCAGTACATTTCACAATATCAATTGCATTTCGGCACAGGCTTTGCAAAAAGACTTTTACGATATGGACTCGACAGTAATGCAACAACATGTAAGTAACTGTTTGCACTGTTAGTTATGATGAAAGCATTCGTTAGTGTGCAGAAATCAGGTTGCAATGACGAGATCATTGCTTTCATGCACTCAACAACATGTCTGTGATCGGCTACAATGTTCATCACTGCAACCTTTCATGCCACGATCTAAATATAATGCCATAGATCTAAATGTAATGTTACTGTATAATCAGCACTTTTCACAATTAGTTAACCTTTAGAGCTGTAGTACTAAAAACGTGCTAAAATTTTGAAAGAGAGTAATACTTAATTATTTCATATGCAAAGATGTCCGCCAATCACAGCAGTGGGTGTTTACACTTAAAATGCGTTCAAATCAGAGGGCTAAAATCAGGGTAGGAAAAATGCCTTTTATTCCTAAATTATGACAATTGTTGATGTGAAAATTATAAGTGCACCACAGGAAACATTATAAAACAATAATTACTTGAGTAATTATTGTTTTATAATGTGAATAATTATTGAGTAATTACTCAAATAAGTACTGAGTAATATTAACTACATGTACTTATTATAGAGTTACGGTTAGGGTTTGATTTAGGGTTAGTTACCGGTATTTATGCATAATTTACAGTTATTACTATAGTAAGTACATGTAGTAACAAATAATTAATAGAGTGTTACCCTTTTTTAAGAAATTAATACTTTTATTCAGCATGGACACATTAAATTGATCAAAGTGACAGAAAATACATTCATAAAGTTACAAAAGATTTTAAATAAATACTGTTCTTTTGAACTTTCCTATTCATCAAAGAATCCTGAAAATGTATCACGTTTTCTACAAACATATGAAGCAGCACAACTGTTTTCAACATTAATAATTAATGAGAGACTTCTTTCAAAAGATAAAAATAAATAAAATCTTACCGACCCCAAACTTTTGACTGAATAAATCTATTCAACATAAACTCGCTTATATGTTGCAGGTGAAACTCTGGTACACTCTAAAAAATGCTGGGTTAAAAACAACCCAAGTTGGGTTGAAAATGGACAAACCCAGCGATTGGGTTGTTTTAACCCAGCGGCTGGGTTAAATGTTTGCCCAACCTGCTGGGTAGTTTTATTTAACCCAAATATTGTTTAAAAATTACTGTATTTCTTGCTTAAAATGAACCCAAAATATGTTGGAAATTAACATTTTATTAATATGTTTAATAAACAAACATTTATTAATACTTTTTTTGAATAATATTTAAACAATAAACATTTATTAAATTGCTTATTAATAAATGCTCATCTTTTTGATTATTATTGTTGCCTCTAGTAATTATGAGTCTGATTTTTAATTTCCAACCTATTTTGGGTTCATTTTAAGCCAGACATATAGTAATTTGTAAACAATTGTTGGGTTAAATAAAACTACCCAGCAGGTTGGGCAAACATTTAACCCAACTGCTGGGTCAAAACAACCCAATCGCTGGGTTTGTCCATTTTCAACCCAACTTGGGTTGTTTTTAACCCAGCATTTTTTAGAGTGTATGTTAATGAAAGTACCACTTTTGCCCCAATGTCCATTTATCTGTGTAGAGAAGTCGGTCTTACTGAAATTTAGATTAGATTGACATCAGTTCATCAGGTCGAGACATTGGGTGTTTCCAGATCAGCCTGAACAGATGGTCATTCGTGAGGCCTCACAGGAGGGAGACGTTTGTTTTGATGGTGTCTGACATCAATAATTTTTCAGATCGTGACTCAGATCAGCCCATTTGTTACAGTACGTCCCATAATCACTTTATTTTCCCACACCGGCAGTGATGGTTTTCTGTTGTCCTCATGTCAAGTGTTTTTTGTACATATTCTGTTTCTGCGGTGGTCGTTTAGCAGCTCGGGCTGCTGGATTGGGAGTTTTTTGTTTCAAAGCCTTTCACAAGACTCCCATTGTCCCCCGTATCAAATGGGCTCATTATGCAAAATTAGCGCTGAGCCTTCGGTGTGGAATGGGCCGCATTGGCATGGAAAGGTTCTATTCAAGTCTGCATTGCATTGTGAGACCAGACTGCTATTGATAAGACTGAAGGGGTCTGATAAGAAGGTCTGATGAATTCACATCAAGAAATAATCACTCAGTGTGTTAAAAAGCTTGAAAAGTCTGAGCACGACTTTCATTTGTGGCTTTACATTTTAGAAAGAGTATGTGCACATGAAATATTGTTTCTCATTAAATCAATTTCTTGATTTTAATCAATTCTCGTTTTGAATAACCGATGTCGATTCTTAAATCCCCAGAATCAGTCTTTGTCTATGCTGTTTTCAGTTGATGAATGAATCCAATAAATCACAATAAGCTTTGTTTCTTCTGATATGAAACAAAGTCTCAGCTTTCAAATGTTGTTAATTTTATTACGAAATTCAAACAATAAAGACATGCGCGACAGATTGCATATGAACTGGTGATCTCATCAGCTTTACTACTAGTTACGTCACAAAATAAACATGAATGAACATCAGAAGGTATGTTGAAAGATACAGTACAACTTACTGAAGTCCGTATCATGTCACATGTAATTGCTTAAAGCACAGGTGTTAAAAATACGGTCTGCGGGCCGAATACGGTCCACAAAGGTGTCCAATCCGGCCCGGGGAATGATTTGAACAATAATAAAAACAGTTATGCATGGTCCACCGGATAAACAATGTAACGTAATGTTACATTTACCTCAGAAAAGCCACTGAATGACCAAAAACATGTTAGTCAGCCACAAAAATTAACTCTAGGGTGGGATGATTTCTTTTTTTTTTTTTACGGGTTGATTCTCCCCCACTCCACCACTCATTGGTTGGCCATTGGGCTAGTTTTGTAGCGCAGACCTGGCTGTTGTTGTGTATGCGAGTGCACTACATACAGAATGTTTCATATACGAAGTTGTCTTTTGTCATGGAAATTAACATTTTAGGTTGCAGGAGCGGCGTTTGCTGTCAGAATATATGTTCTGGCTGTCACACTATTTTAAAGCTGGATTTCCATGCATTTCATGGATGTTTCATGGATAGATCTAGTGCATTGTGGATACAGTTCAGAGAAAAGCACCTATAGAGGAAACATGTGGTAAAGAGGCTCATATGTTCAATAATTCACATCCATCTGTAGCTCTGCGCTGGGTTAAAAGGGTCAGCTGGTCAGCAGTAGTAGTGAGATGAGAGTGGAGATAGCACAGTACAGGCACGTTCACACACTTTACAGATGACAAGGTCAAAGGTCACGGATAAGCACTACGATGTCTCCTTTGAGTGCCCTCTTTTACAATTTTCACTCAACAAATTCACCCTGTTAACCTTTATAGCAAAACTACAATGGGAAAAAAAATGGTGAAGGGTTTACTTTGAAATCTCGTCAATTGAAATTTGAATTTACTGTACAAAGAATTGTCAAGTAACACATTGAATTAAATGTAATATTTTCTTCTAAAATGGACTCCAATAATTTTTATTTACAACTTCTAAAAGTCATTTTTTACAGTATTTACAAAATTCAAGATGCATTATGCATTACTCAGTTAAACAGTCAACAAGATGCTTGAACTAACTTTAACCTTCTCACCAAGACTCTACAGCAAGATTGCATTTCTTGGTTTGTAAAGTAGATTGTTTCATCATCTCAGATATCCATCTGCCAGTTGACCCTACAATTTTTCTTAGACTGTTTTCAAGTACAAATGTGTGTGTTATGTATATATTTTATTAACTGATGCATTTCCAAATCAGTTGTTTTACAAGGACAAGATATTATCTTGCATGCAAACAACTTTGGCGACTAGTTTTCTAGGGGGACATTAGAGAAATTTGCGTTTGACGTCTGTCAAACGATACTGTACTTTGTGATTTTAATCCCGCCCGAATCTGCCAAGTCAGTGTTTTTCTTACACAACTTCTGTAAAAATTCCAGGGCAAATTACCTACTGTTTTTCGGCAAACTCAACAGTTCTCTGAGAAATCGAATCCCATCTGTGAATGTCTGTGATTGCTGATGTTGTATTATCCTAACGCTTCTCCTCGTGTTTTTTTGACCTACCTGAGCTACCGTTTGCACACCAATGTTCGCCATGCTTTCATTTAATTTCAATATGGATGGTATCCGAAAAAATAAATACAGGTCATTCTCAAAAAATTAGCATATTGTGATAAAGTTCATTATTTTCCATAATGTAATGATAAAAATTAAACTTTCATATATTTTAGATTCATTGCACACCAACTGAAATATTTCAGGTCTTTTATTGTTTTAATACTGATGATTTTGGCATACAGCTCATGAAAACCCAAAATTCCTATCTCAAAAAATTAGCATATCATGAAAAGGTTCTCTAAACGAGCTATTAACCTAATCATCTGAATCAACTAATTAACTCTAAACACCTGCAAAAGATTCCTGAGGCTTTTAAAAACTCCCAGCCTGGTTCATTACTCAAAACCGCAATCATGGGTAAGACTGCCGACCTGACTGCTGTCCAGAAGGCCATCATTGACACCCTCAAGCGAGAGGGTAAGACACAGAAAGAAATTTCTGAACGAATAGGCTGTTCCCAGAGTGCTGTATCAAGGCACCTCAGTGGGAAGTCTGTGGGAAGGAAAAAGTGTGGCAAAAAACGCTGCACAACGAGAAGAGGTGACCGGACCCTGAGGAAGATTGTGGAGAAGGACCGATTCCAGACCTTGGGGGACCTGCGGAAGCAGTGGACTGAGTCTGGAGTAGAAACATCCAGAGCCACCGTGCACAGGCGTGTGCAGGAAATGGGCTACAGGTGCCGCATTCCCCAGGTCAAGCCACTTTTGAACCAGAAACAGCGGCAGAAGCGCCTGACCTGGGCTACAGAGAAGCAGCACTGGACTGTTGCTCAGTGGTCCAAAGTCATTCGGAAATCAAGGTGCCAGAGTCTGGAGGAAGACTGGGGAGAAGGAAATGCCAAAATGCCTGAAGTCCAGTGTCAAGTTCCCACAGTCAGTGATGGTCTGGGGTGCCATGTCAGCTGCTGGTGTTGGTCCACTGTGTTTTATCAAGGGCAGGGTCAATGCAGCTAGCTATCAGGAGATTTTGGAGCACTTCATGCTTCCATCTGCTGAAAAGCTTTATGGAGATGAAGATTTCGTTTTTCAGCACGACCTGGCACCTGCTCACAGTGCCAAAACCACTGGTAAATGGTTTACTGACCATGGTATTACTGTGCTCAATTGGCCTGCCAACTCTCCTGACCTGAACCCCATAGAGAATCTGTGGGATATTGTGAAGAGAAAGTTGAGAGACGCAAGACCCAACACTCTGGATGAGCTTAAGGCCGCTATCGAAGCATCCTGGGCCTCCATAACACCTCAGCAGTGCCACAGGCTGATTGCCTCCATGCCACGCCGCATTGAAGCAGTCATTTCTGCAAAAGGATTCCCGACCAAGTATTGAGTGCATAACTGAACATAATTATTTGAAGGTTGACTTTTTTTGTATTAAAAACACTTTTCTTTTATTGGTCGGATGAAATATGCTAATTTTTTGTCATGAGCTGTATGCCAAAATCATCAGTATTAAAACAATAAAAGACCTGAAATATTTCAGTTGGTGTGCAATGAATGTAAAATATATGAGAGTCTAATTTTTATCATTACATTATGGAAAATAATGAACTTTATCACAATATGCAAATTTTTTGAGAAGGACCTGTATATACACTACCGTTCAAAAGTTTGGGGTCAGTAAGATTTTTTATGTTTTAAAAGAAGTATCTTCTGCTCACCAAGTCTGCATTTATTTGATTAAAAATACAAACAAAAACAAACAAAAAATTCCAATTTAAAACTGCTGTTTTCTATGTCAATATACAGTAAAGTGTAATTTATTCCTGCGATCAAATCTGAATTTTCAGCATCATTACTCCAGTCTTCAGTGTCACATGATCCTTCAGAAATCATTCTAATATGATGATTTGATGCTCAAGAAATTATCAATGTTGAAAACAGTTGTGTACAATTTTTTTCAAAATTCTTTGATGAATAGAAAGTTCGAAAGAACAGCATTTATTTAAAATAGAATGTTTTCTAACATTATAATTGTCTTTACTGTAACTTTTGATCAGTTTAACTCATCCTTGATGAATAAAAGTATTGATTAATTTTATTTCTATCCCCCAAAAATAAAATTAAAATTCTTACTGACCCCAAACTTTTGGACGGTAGTGTTTAATGTTACAAAAGATTTAGATTTCAGACAAATGCTGTTCTTTTGAACTTTCTATTCATCATAGCATCATGAAATAAAAATGTAAATAACTGTTTTCAGCATTGATAATAATCATAAATGTTTCTTGAGCATCAAATCAGCATATTATAATGATTTTTGAAGGATCATGTGACACTGAAGACTTGAGTAATGATGCTGAAAATTCAGCTTTGATCACAGGAATAAATTACATTTTACTGTATATTGACATAGAAAACAGCTGTTTTAAATTGGAATAATAATTCACAATATTACTGTTTTTGTTTGTATTTTTAATCAAATAAATGCAGGCTTGGTGAGCAGAAGATACTTCTTTTAAAACATTAAAAAATCTTACTGACCCCAAACTTTTGAACGGTAGTGTATATAATTAATAAATAGAGCCAAATCGTGGAAACTGTGAAGACTGCCCATTTTTTTATGTCAGGCATCAGATATACTTGTCTAGATTTCTTTAAAGTTTACTTAAATCAGGTTTTTATAATAAATTAAAATGAAATAATATATTAAAAGACATATACATCATACATGATGCACACAAGCACAGCAAATGTCCTTCTGTAACGGCCACATCTAGAAAACACACACTCCCACCTCTGTAATACCGTCCAAATCGGTACATGAAATCACAGATGTCGAGTGATAAAAATTGTAACTCAAACGTCGTTTAGAAAACTAGTCCAAAATAGGGCTTATTCTTATGTTGGTAGACAGCGGGTGTTCCATACACATGCAGTTACTCGATTGTGTGAGACAACGTGAAGAGCTGCCAGACAAACACTCTGTGAGTAAACAGCGTCTGGGGATAGTAATGTTTGTAGAGGTGTCAGTTCCTTCTTTATATAATGTCTGTCGTAGAAACACGATGTGATTGAATCTGATCAACTTAGCAGTAGGGTGTGTAGGAGGTGTTGAATGCTATTTAATCTCCCTTTTGCAAAAAAAAATCAACATTATGATGTGGAACTAAATGTGAATTGAAGTGTTTGTGTAACACTCCTGAAAAGAGAGAAAATAATTAACGGAGGAACGACACGGATGCAGTGCTTCCTCAGTGGTGGTTTACCTCGGATAAAGCACATCTCTTGGACGTTTTCTTTATTAGTGTGCGAGATGACATGCAGCGTAGACATGACTAATAACACATGCATAACAGGTAACCATTATTTAGAACTGACACAAATTGATTATTAATAACAATTTTTTTGCATTAATTATGGGTAAACTTTTGATTATGAACCTCTTTGCTTGTCAGTTAAACAACTTTTCTTTTATAAACAAATAACAAGAACCACATTCCATTTGCACATTTTCCCACTGCACCACATTTGTATAAATTTATGATGTGATCTCTGACCTTGACTGCATCTTTAATGACTACACGCATTATTTCCGTTGTGTCCGCTATAAAACCGCAGGAACTTTGTACAATACCGTTCTTCATGACAAATGATTGCACCTGTTTAGACAAGTTGTCTAAAAGCCTTCAAAGAGCCTAATTTAGACTCAAGACACTATTTCTGTCCTGCCTTTAACCAGCAAATTTGAATTGATGAAAGATGAATTTGAAACCAAGCATAAGAGATAAAAAGTTTTAGATTTGCATAAATGTTCTTCAGTGATTTACAACTCCAAGACATTTCAAAGGTGAAAAGAAGGGTTTTTGTATTAGGTATTCAGTGCAATTCTGTTGAGCCCTCACACTGTATGTACTATGATGGTTATGAGATGATGTTGTTGCCAGGGGAAACATCATCCTCTGGCAACCACCACCAATTTACTCGCATATATCCTGCCAACTTATTTTGCTGAACAACGCAATGCAGTTAAAGCCATTCAGAATCTGAAATGAGTTTATTTTTCATGTACATCTGCACTGAATCTTTGCTTGATGAGCTACTCCCCAAGGTTACCTATGCGATACTAATTAGAGGTTGCACCAACTAATTGACTAGTCGACTTTAAGACAGTCGACTGACGCTTTAAGCTTGGCATCGACTAGTCGCTGATCATGGCCTATAGAGGGCACAACAGAATAAGAAATCTTTGAAGTTCACATTCACATTCCGTATCCAACAGAAAATGACAAATAAATGCATACTCAGAGAGCGCTCCACACGATTAGTTTGATTATACCATCTGGATGCTCAATATTGATCAGATGAATGCATGTTTTAAACAGCTTATTGTACACATAAATTATTCGCCATTCTAACTAATGTGTGCTTCTGCATTGTAACGCACGCACATACAGACAGTGGCACGCACATCACATGCAGATCGCGTGCACAGAAACATTCAGTGGTGCAGAAATGTATTGTTAACACTGTTCTGTGATTTATCAATAAAATAGCTTAGAAACTGAAAAGTTCCAGCAAGTAGAATTCACATGCAATCGCTCTCTCACTAATGCATTCTTATAAAGGTTCAGGCTTATTTGTTCATTAATGACATCATCAGCAACTAGTCGACGTCGACTCAACATTCATCACATGAAATGTCAACTTTAAAAAATCTGAAGTCGTTTAACCCCTACTAATCAAACAAAAAATAACAGTGTGGGGCTATAGAATACTGAATATTGAATATTGTGCAGTTATTGTTGACAATATTAAATTTAGGCTATTTAAAATAAGTATTGTGTTTTTGTGATTATCATCTTGTTCCCAAAAACACTCTTTGCATTCATGCTTAGTATTACAGAGTGTAATTCAACAGTTTTGAATGCAACTAATTGTTTTGTTTTCTTCCTCTTTTGCAGGGAACCTTAACCTAAACAAATTTAATGGGGAAAATTAGAAGAGTCTCATTAAGATGACACGCACAGATCCACCTGACATATTAGTATCAACTGTGTATCAAGATGTCAAAGTGAATTCCCTCTCAACCCACTCCAAAGCCTGTCATCCCTCAAAACAATGTGATTCCCCATCCATCAGCAAACTGGAGAACACTCGAAAAAGCAAAAAGAGGCACTGCCGTAGCTTTGACACTGAGTCTATGGACAAACTCCGATATCATACAATAGCAATGGAGTACCCATACCGAAGGGCTGAAAGGTATGCGGCCAATCCAGAGGTTACCTGGAATGCCTTAGGTCGCCAACAAGGGCATGGACTCCATCGGTTTTCTTCCCCAGACATATTTAGCTACCGTCTCACCTCCCAGCCAATGACTGCTGAGATGCCTGGTGAAATTGCTGTGACAGAACAAAAGGGGAGGACTAGATCAAGAAGTGCCTCACGGGTCCAGACCAGCCTAACTCCTGTATCATTTGATGCTTCCCCTCCAGTGGCAAGGAGGGGCCGGGAAGCTCAAAGGGCACATAAAAACACTCAGCCAAGGCCAGAAGTTTCCCCAAGAAGAGAGTCTTCCTATGCTGCCACCCGGGCACATGTGAACGAAGTACACCCCATCAAACTGCAGCCGCAGAGGAGTGATACAAGCAGGTATTCCCCTGTATATGTGTCTGAAGGCATTGAAGAAGGAAGGCCAGAGAAACCTGCTACTAGTCCTCATGTTCGGTGCCGAGTGGATATCAAACCCGATGAGTCGGCCATGCATCAAGGTGGGCGAAAGGCAGCTACACCCCATATGGACATACCTTGGCAGAAGTATCCTAGCAGTGGCAGTCGGAGTCTGACAGTGCCTCGCCATTTCTCCGCTTCGAGAACACCAACTCCCACTGAATCCGTCACAGGAGAGTACAGACAGGCGTACCAGTATTCACAAAGTATGCCAAACAGCTACATGCAGCCTATGGAGATCCCTTTACAAAAGGTGGTCTCACCACGGGAACCAAGGGAACACTATGGACGGGAAAGAAGGGCTCATTCAAGCCCCAGCGTGCCAACTAAATTCTTCTATGCAGAGGATTTGGGGAAGTATGGATCTTCAGCTCCATCGAGAGCTTATTATCAAGATGACAGATACAGCATTCCAAGCCAACCTTACTCACCTAAAGTACAATATGTACAAGATCCAAGGACTCACATGGTTCATACTGTACCTGCACGGCCATATTTCTCAGAAATCGACCACTACCATTACCCTGGACAGCCTGCGTACCCCAAAGCCTATGCTGCAAGTGAGCCAGGGGCGTATATAATACAGACACCTCCAGCAAGGACTTTCTATGGTGATGACCCAAGGACATATCAGATTCAAACAGCCCCTCCTCGGATCTTCTACATGGCTGACCCCTACACGCCACCAATGGAGCATCATATTCCTGCAAGGGCATATTACACAGAGGGAAGACGACATGCCCGTGTGGTGCAGCCGCAATCAGAGGACTGGTATGGTTCAGAGGTATCTGGCTACTCTAGCCATTACCCTTCCTCATATGTCTCACAGGTTACTCCCACAAAAGTTAGACAAGAGCCAAAGCTCACAACTTGGTATGCCAACCCATGCATGGAGCCAGTAAGAACCGTAACAGACCCAAGACCATACTCTAGATCTTGGGATAACATCCTCGAAACCCACGTAGAGCGGGAACAGCCCGTACCTCGAGGGAAAAGTGATGAGAATCTTCTTTGTCAGGGGATACAAACTTCAAGTGAAAGACCAAAACCTGTGGTTGTCAACCTTTCCAGCTCACCAAGGCGTTATGCTGCACTGTCCTTATCTGAAAACTCTTTGATTGACAAAAGTCCAACTGAGGCCAGGAGCTCTTCAAGTAAGCTGTGGTTTGTCACACCTGAAATTACCATCACAGACAATGATATCAGACCAAGCAATCTTAGTAAATCAGAACCACGCTCTGCAAGTTGGGATGTGCTGGATTCAAAAAGTGTCCCAAATCAAGAAGCCCCTCAACGTGAAGCAAAATCCAGAGAATCTACCAAAGAGAAAGCACACGGCAGCACATCCCTACAGCAAAGTTTAGAGCAGCTTGATGAGCTTCTAGCTGACCTTGTCGTCGATTACAAGCCTCCAACCAGGACCAGTGAGGACCTGCTTGATCAACTCAAAAAGCTCATTGATGAAGAAGAAGCAGTATCTTCAGCAAGAAAGGATTCAACGGCAGGATCTGAAAGTGGCATGCCCCTTGACAAACAACCCACTTCGATAAAAATAGATCCTGACACACTAAGAGACACTGATGGGAGTTGTGATGGGCTGAGAAGTGCAGAAGAGTGCTCCCCTGACCAGAGTCCAGATGAGGACGACACGATGATGTGTTCAAACAATAAATGCCGTCGGACTGAGACCTTGTTTAATGCCTGCCTCTACTTTAAATCCTGCCACAGCTGCTATACTTACTACTGCTCTCGCAACTGTCGCCGCGAAGACTGGGATGTCCACAAGGAGAGCTGCCTCTATGGGAGAATCGGTAGTGTGTGTCGCCACGTTATTAAGCACTGTCGAGAAACCGCGGAGGTCCACAAAGCTTTCTCCCGTATAGCCAAAGTGGGATACCTGTCTCGGGGCAGGGGTGTCCTGTTTTTGGGATTTCCAAATCCAGCTTCATCCACAAATTTCCTTCAGTTTGGACTAGAAAGTCTGCTCATGTCACCAACATACTTATCTCTCCGTGAGCTGGAGAGCTTCAAAGATAACCTTGGGGAATATTGCAAAGAGCTCCAAGAGGCGGGAAAGGAATATGACCCTAATGAATGTTTCCTTTTGAATGTATCCATCGCTGTTGGTGATCAAGTGCCTGACGGACCATCGCCAAGGGTCCAAGCCCCAACCGTCAGGAAATTTGCCAAGATTGCTCTTGCCTCCTACAGCCCAGAAAAGAAGGTCCATCGGAAGGAAAGTGACATGGAGACGTTGATCCTGACCCCACCACCAGGTATGGCTGACATTGATAAGGAAGGTGAGGAGGGAAGGAAAGCCAGGGAGATCTGCTTCATCAACATTCAGCGAGAGTTGAGGATACGTGGGGTATTTCTTCGCCATGAGTATCCCAATGTCTACCAAAAACTCTGTGAGTTTGTTGAGAGCAACAGGAGGTTCACACCCACTACTATTTACCCTATTGATAAAAGGACCGGCAAGCAGTTTATGTGCATGATAATGGCAGCCTCTGAGCCACGAACTTTGGACTGGGTAGCCAACCCACATCTCCTAGATGACATTATTTAAAACAAGTGCACCTTTTATATATTAAAGCATAGATCTCACTATAGTATATATCTAAATATATCAAGCTTATTTGTTATACCTGTTTGTAGATATGTATTTTGTTAATGGAAAAAAAATGTATTCATGTCTGCAAGGTCAGTATTATTCAATGTTGGAATATTGCCCATCAGATGTTGAATATGAGTAATTCACATTGTTTTTGTTTTTTTCATTGACTTAGTATCTAGTCCCAGGTTTTGTTCATTTATGCTTCACTGGCAATTACTGCCCTCCTGTTTATTTGTAGCAATTCTCTTTTGATATTCTTTTATTGTTCATGAAAAGAGAGAGAAAAAAAACAATCTTCTATTTATTTTAGCAAACTACAGAATTATGTACTTATTTACTTCAGAGCTGAAAATTTTTTCCTATGCAAAAAATGCCAACATTGTCCCGCAAAAATGTTGAAAATGTTTTGGCTAAAGAAATATGGTACTATATTTCTTTTTATCTAAAAAAAAATAATAATAATAATAATAATGTGTATTTTTATTGATACGTTTAATACAGGCATATATTATATTATATGATATGATATTATATTATTAACATACTGTTAGTGATTTTGTGATTCACAAACTTAAAGAGGAACTTAATAATGCAGAGTAGAATCACAGTACACACGAAGGGCTGTGGATTATCCATGGTCTACTAAATGTACTTTGAGGAACGGCTTTAATTAAAAAGAGAGCTGCTTAGAATTAAGCAACACCTAGGATTTTGTGCTCCAACCTGGTAAACTCATTTTCGTAAATGGTTTGTTATTTAGCTTTCAATTTAATGAAGTAATTGGTGCTTTTTATGTATGGTTAGTAGAATTACTTGAGCAATAATGAACTTGAAGACAAAACCTGGAAAATATTGGTATCAGTGATGTGCTGCACATTAGGTGTTAGCCGGTACTGTTCCATCAGAAACACTGTGAATTGAGTTATCTCTTATATGCGTGTCCCTGATAGAGTTTCCTTGTGATCACCTATTAGACTTGGAAATATTTTAGTAGTTGTTAAGATTGAGAGATCTGAAGAGATGCAACTGTAGGTTCGTCTCTAGAAAAATGAAATTAGAGTTGCTGTATGGTATATTGGTTTTTAAGCTTGGAAAAAATCTTTTTTTGTGGTTTTGTTTTCACTTTACTGGTTTTGCATTTAGATTTTACATTCAACAATGCAAATGCAACATGTGGTAGCAAAACACCACTGATTCTTGAGCTACTGCACAAAATGGCCCACATTTTTTTATCTGCCATTAGTTTATTTTTACGTAGGCTTGTTAATAGCTAGCAACACCAGAAAAACATTTAATAGGTACATGCAAAAACAAAAACATCACTCAGATGCCAAGCATTTCTGTCAACAGATGGAATAAACCATCCTGTATTATCAATTAATGTTTTTACAGTGTAATGCTAGATTTGTCACATACAAAGTATTTGACCTAACAGTACACATTTTAACCTGTCGGTGTTGACAAAAGGAAAAACACATTTTGATCAGATGATCATAAATGAATACCTCTGAAAATAAACAAAGTTTTCCCAGTTGTGTAGCCTGTTTTGTCCCGGTACTCAAGAATTAGTGAGCTGATAGCTGTAAAATGTTGTCACGTACTTGCAGTTTGCTCCTATTTCACCACTAAGTCCGAAGCGGGTTTTTCCTCCTTGAATTTCCTAGTTATACTTTGCTCGACAAATCTGTTCACTGCTTTACTTGATGAATTCATAGCACAACCCTGTCTGAACTCATATAGCACATGTTCCAGGTGATTTTGCCCAGCAGAGTGTAAATATATAGTGGTAAACAGAAAGAAAGGATTGCATGTGATTCTATTTTTTCAATCTCATTACATTAATATAGCCTAATTAACCTGCCTGAATATTTGATATTTGAAAATATGCTGTATATGAGGGATAAAGTATATAGTAAAATATATAAATATATATAGTAGGAGTGATATTTTTCAAGATCAATGTGTCAATCATTGCTGTTATGCTGAAAACAGACAAAGACACGGTCTCACAGAAAACAAAAAAACTCAAGCTTGAATAAAAGAAAAGATGTGTCTTTGAAAGATCGTTTCTGTTGTCCTATAATTACTGCCATTGTGTCATGGCGCCACCATGTGGTGTGTTAGAGGGTTTGTACCTTTCCTGATCTTTTCGACCTTGTCACACTATAAGGATCCCATGCAACCGTCCGTTTCATTTTACAGAGCTTTCATCTGTTTTTTTGTTTGTTTGTTTTTAATTTATTTTTTTATAAATTGGACCTTTTTTGCAACAATTCCTTTTCTCTTTTTGAAATGGCTGACGTCACTCATGTCTCAATGTTTAACCTCCAGAGGGCAGCAAGGCGCAAGATAAAATCTTTAGTTGTTTGCAGAAACATTTAAAGGATTAGTCCACTTTTAAATACACTTTTCCTGATAAATGTACTCACCCCCATGTCATCCAAGATGTTCATGTCTTTCTTTCGTCAGTCGAAAAGAAATGAAGGTTTTTGAGGAAAACATTCCAGGATTATTCTCCTTATAGTGGATTTCAATGGCTACCAACAGGTTGAAGGTCAAAATGACAGTTTCAGTGCAGCTTCAAGGGCTTTAAACGATACCAGACGAGAAATAAGGGTCTTATCTAGCGAAACCATCGGTCATTTTCGAAAAAAATACAACCTTTATGCTTTATAAACAAAATATCGCCTTGAACGTACTT
>RJVU01007700.1:1156484-1199312 GCA_003731715.1 Anabarilius grahami | reverse complement strand
ATTAGTCCACTTTTAAATACACTTTTCCTGATAAATGTACTCACCCCCATGTCATCCAAGATGTTCATGTCTTTCTTTCGTCAGTCAAAAAGAAATGAAGGTTTTTGAGGAAAACAGGATTGTTCTCCTTATAGTGAATTTCAATGGCTACCAACAGATTGAAGGTCAAAATGACAGTTTCAGTGCAGCTTCAACGCTGAATGTTCTACGCCTTCCCTATTCTACTTACGGAACGAACGCAGCGCCAGTTTAGTTTTTTTTTCCGTAAGTTGAATAGGGAAGGCGTAGAACATTCAGCGTAAGCGTTATGAAGAATGCGGAAGCGGAAAGTACGTTCAAGGCGATATTTTGTTTATAAAGCATAAACGGTTGTATTTTTTTCAAAAATGACCGATCGTTTCACTAGATAAGACCCTTATTACTCGTCTGGTATCGTTTAAAGCCCTTGAAGCTGCACTGAAACTGTCATTTTGACCTTCAACCTGTTGGTAGCCATTGAAATCCACTATAAGGAGAATAATCCTGGAATGTTTTCCTCAAAAACCCTCATTTCTTTTCGACTGACGAAAGAAAGACATGAACATCTTGGATGACATGGGGGTGAGTAAATTATCAGGAAAAGTGTATTTAAAAGTGGACTAATCCTTTAAGGGTTGCATAGATAATTAATTATAAGGGTTATGTGCGGAATACGAATACGATACTAATTTTACTAGTGCTGCAGTAAGTATGAAATTTATGTATGCATACATACATTTTTGTCAAAAAAAATGTGCAATACACAACAGAGCATGCGTGGAATACTGTATCTCACATAGATCTCACAGTGCAATGCGCCTTTGTGCTTGCTTTTCTTGAACTGGTGTATGGCAAGCCGTTTTAACATTTAATCCTTAAAATGTACTATTTATTTTTTTTAGATATTCATTAGCTACTAGTGCTATTTTTTTATTTTTTTTATTTAAGATATTCATTAGCTACTTGTGCTATTTTTTTATTTTTTTTTAGATATTCATTAGTTACTAGTGCTTTATTCTTTAGGTAGTACTAGCATCCATGTCGGAAAGATCATATTTACGAGTTGAATGCCACCCCAATGTCGTTAATACACTGCAAAAAATGCTGTTCTTACTTAGAGTTTTTGTCTTGTTTCTAGTCAAAATATATTAAAGTTCTTAAATCAAGAAGCATTTTCTTGACAAGTAAAAATTATTTTCTTGTTTTTAGGAAAAATAAGTCAAAATTAAGTGAGTTTTTCCTTAAAACAAGCAAAATAATCTGCCAATGGGGTAAGCAAAATAATCTTATTTCAAACTGAAAACAAGATTATATAGCTTATTTTTGGTTTGATATAAGATTATTTTCTTACCCCATTGGCAGATTAGTTTGCTTGTTTTAAGGAAAAACTCACTTAGTTTTGACTTATTTTTCCTAAAAACAAGAAAATAATTTTTACTTGTCAAGAAAATGCTNAACCAATGACGATGCAGTTGCACTGCGTTATTGAAAAGGCTTCAGTAGCGGGGAAAAAGGGAGACTTTTCCCCCATACGCAGTACGAGTGAAGTATCGAAAGGGAACAGCATTTTTTGCAGTGTACGAGTAGGAAGCTCGGGATTTTTTTTAAACCCCTATGTTTATGAGTTGGGGGCGTATTTAGCAGTGATATTGTCAGGCTTTTCTGTTTACAACGAGGTAAGCTAACTGCCTGCACAAAATATGATAGCATTGTAGGCCTAATACAACAATATAATATAACGATAAAGTTTACAGTGGATTCATAAATTCATTAAAAACATAAAAAAAAGCAAATAACACCTGATAAACATTCGTTGTTCTTCATTTTCTAGAAGTAGCTTGTGCTGCCTTCACGTGCTCTCGGAATTATCGTAAATACGAGTTTCCTAGGCAAAAATTGCACATGAACGCCCTCCGATTTCGATTTCGAGCTTGTAATCACGACTTCAGAAGTGGGAATTATCAAATTTCCGATAGCACGTGAAGGCAGCATAAATCAGCGATATGAGAGCAAAATGCTGTTGAACAAGAGAGATTATCCTATGTGTTTTAAGATATTATCATGCACAATTTTAGATTTATATGTAGTACTTTTTCCAGATGCAAATTTTTATCATGCTGGATTTCAGCAGTTTAAATTAAGTGCATAATGCACAACACCAAAGATTTATCTGGTCAGTGCATTCAGAAGCGTGTGTGAGAAATGCTCTCTGCAGAACTAAATATATATTACAGTTTTTTTACAATCACTTTGTTACTATTTTAAGGACCTTGATGTCATTTTTCACAACTAGAGACACAAAACTCACAACCAATGATCAAAATGCACATTTTTCAAAACTCTAACCCTTTCCTCAATTGCTTGGATACAATACACATAAAACTTAGATCATTTGTTCATTCATCAAAAATCACCTGTTCAATATGACACAACTTAACATCAAAGTACTACTATTTCAAAAGGCAATTCACACATTACATTTCAAATGAGTGTCTATTCATTTCCTTACAATGATCTAACTATCAATTGATGCAACTGCTCAAAATAAGTAACTGTTGCATTACTCCTAATGCATAGTTGTATGGAAACAGACAAACAATCTTCCATGTTTACTGTAAATCATGAAAGTTTCAAGATAACGAGATTCATTGTCACCAATTAGCATGAACCAATTAGACTACAATATCCATGGATGACGCCTGCAGTGACATCACAGCAGACCAGAGAAAGGACCAAGGTTTTTTCCAAGATGTTTGGCTAATGAAAACATCCATTGTGATGTAGATGAGAATGTGACAATGTAGAAGTACAGTAATCACTCCTGTTTTGTTACTTACAGTACAAGCAAGCAAGTTGAGGAACACTGCATTTGATGTTTTACAGTTTTCTATTTTTATAGCTAATTATTTTTGCTTTGATTCAAATAAACCTATGTTGAGATTGTACTGTAGTGTTTTGCATCAATATATTACAAACTTTGTTCAATGATTCCACTGTCTGTAGCATTCTCTCTACTACTGCAGTACTTTCACAGAGATGTATTTACTGTACATGTAGTACCATAATGAAACCTGTATCACCTATTTTGTTCTACAATATTTAATGATTGTACGAACAATGACAGTGAAACTATCGGTTGCTTGTGTGTGGGTGATCTATAGTTATGTTTCAATGGTATTTCACACAGTACATTTGTGTTTTGAACCAATGATTGTGCAAGTGCAAGATTTCTTTAAAGACGTGAATGCACAACTTTAGACAGCCTGTGTTACAAGTGATAACCGTTTTGAGTTTTGTGTCTAGAGTAGTGAAAAATGACATCAAGGTTCTGAAAATAGTAGCAAAGTGATTGTAAAAAACTGTATGTTAAATATTACACCTGCGCAGTTTGCATCTGTTACCTCTAGAGGACAGTCAGCTTCCGTCTGAAGAGCTGCTGCTGGAAAACATCCAAAACGGAGGATATCAATGAAGAAGAAAAAAAAATGATACGTGAAAAATGCATTTTACTGCTCCAGGCTGCCTGATATAAATCAAACAAGCATGCGGCGTAATGAATGTGGCTCTCTGTCTATATTGCTTCATGTTTTGCTGAGCGGCCCTAGTGCTGTATTACTGCAGAAACTATTAAAATATTAGGCTAATGTAGTTAACTAATGAACCTTGTTGTAAAGTGTTAGCTTAAAAACATTATAGCCTACATGTATAGGCCTATAATGGGGACATTCCATAGACATAATTTTTATATTGTTCAAACTGTATGTTCTTTCCCTTAACCATCAAAGAAATTTTTTAGATTTGACCAAAAACATCACTTTTATAAGATGTTCTCCTCATGGGGACCAAAATATGATTTAGGATATTGCCATCTTTGTGCACTGCAAAAAATGCTGTTCTTACTTAGAGTTTTTGTCTTGTTTCTAGTCAAAATATCTTAAAATTCTTAAATCAAGAAGCATTTTCTTGACAAGTAAAAATAAATCAAAATTAAGTGAGTTTTTCCTTAAAACAAGCAAAATAATCTGCCAATGGGGTAAGCAAAATAATCTTATTTCAAACTGAAAACAAGATTATTTAGCTTATTTTTGGTTTGATATAAGATTATTTTGCTTACCCCATTGGCAGATTATTTTGCTTGTTTTAAGGAAAAACTCAGTTAATTTTGACTTATTTTTCCTAAAAACAAGAAAATAATTTTTACTTGTCAAGAAAATGCTTCTTGATTTAAGAACTTTAAGATATTTTGACTACACTCTAAAAAATGCTGGGTTACAAACAACCCAAGTTGGGTTGAAAATGGACAAACCCAGCGATTGGGTTGTTTTAACCCAGCGGCTGGGTTAAATGTTTGCCCAACCTGCTGGGTAGTTTTATTTAACCCAAATATTGTTTAAAAATTACTGTATTTCTTGCTTAAAATGAACCCAATATATGTTGGAAATTAACATTTATTAATATGTTTAATAAACAAACATTTATTAATACTTTTTTTGAATAATATTTAAACAATGAACATTTATTAAATTGCTTATTCATAAATGCTCATCTTTTTGATTATTATTGTTGCCTCTAGTAATTATGAGTCTGATTTTTAATTTCCAACCTATTTTGGGTTCATTTTAAGCCAGACCTATAGTAATTTGTAAACAATTGTTGGGTTAAATAAAACTACCCAGCAGGTTGGGCAAACATTTAACCCAACTGCTGGGTCAAAACAACCCAATCGCTGGGTTTGTCCATTTTCAACCCAACTTGGGTTGTTTTTAACCCAGCATTTTTTAGAGTGTAGAAACAAGACAAAAACTCTAAGTAAGAACAGCATTTTTTGCAGTGTGGGGACATTTTGTCCCCATAACATAGGGTTTAACTGAACCACACACAGACACACATTATGGAAAAAGTGGTAAAATGCTCTGTAACGGAGGCTGAAAAAAAACGTACATGGCCAAAATATTTCACAATGAAAATAAAATGACATTTTATCCTTAAATGCTCTGAAAACAATGATACTAACACTGAGTGCATTAACATTCAAACCAAGTGGTTTGAAAAGCAGACTACCATCAAAACAATTGCACTCGGCAGACACACGATGTACTGTGTGTGAAAGCCAAGCTGACACCGTCTGGAAAGACTCCAGTGTGGATGCAGAGAGTCACTGCAGTGCTGCAGAGCCAAAACAACCGTCGTGACAGAGCCGAAGAGATGTTCACAGCACTGAGACTCCGGAGAAAGACAAAACAAGCCTCTTTCTCCTGCAACAAGAGCTGAGAAAATCCATCTCCGGCTCCATGACTTGTCACTCTGAATTAAGTTTATTGTCCTGGTTGTGGCGAAGTCTCAGGATATTTTTAACCAGTGTCTATCTCCGTTTCTCATGGAGGGCAGAAAAAGATCTCTCAGGGGCCACAGCTGCAGAAGAACCCCAAGACAGAGGCGTCTGTAAGGATGTGTCCTCTGCCAGCTGCTGTCTGATTCCACACAACGAGGATTCAGTTTAACCCCAAAGGCGAGACGTTACCTGTTGTTGAAGTGCTGCTGCTTGCGTTCGTTTTAAATGAAAAAACAATTGGCTAGTTGTTCTTTTTCATTAAACTGCAAAGTGAAATGCAGTCAGTGGTTTCTTAAACTGCATTCATGCGTCTGATCTTGGGGCAAAAACTCCTCATATTCTGATATGAAGTTAATGAGGGAAAGACAAACCTGTCAAACAATAGATGAATTGCAGTCAAGAGATACAGACCATTGTCAGTCAGTCCAAGAAACAGGTTGTCTATTTGAATGAGCTGAAATAAAGAAAATGCTGAATGTATTGCAGCATGCATATCAAACTCAACAAGCATTTCGAATGTCTGCACAAACGGAAGTGCCACATCAATAATAGAGAAGCTAGCATTTTATATTACGTTTATAAAATAAACATATTTGACTTAAATGTATTGAAACGTAATACAAAAGCAATCAAAACAAGACTCAGGCTCCCTTCACATCTGGCATCAACATGCACTTCATAAATACAATATACGTATATAGCAACTCAATGCATTTAGGTATGTAGACATGCTCAAGATGATCTGCTGAAGTTCAAACTGAGCATCAGAATGGAGAAGAAAGTTGATTTACGTGACTTTGTGTCATGTGGCATGGTTGTTGGTGCCAGACGGGCTGGTCTGAGTATTTCACAAACTGCTGATCTACTGGGATTTTCACACTCAACCATCTCTAGGGTTTATAGGGAATGGTTTGAAATAAAGAAAATATCCAGTGAGCGGCAGTTCTGTGGTTGAAGATGCCTTGTTGATGCCAGAGGTCAGAAGAGAAAAGACTGGTTCGAGCTGATAGAAAGGCAACAGTAACTCAAATAACCACTTGTTACAACCGAGAAGAGCATCTCTGAACACACAATACGTCCAACCTTGAAGCAGATGATCTGCAGCAGCAGAAGACACACTGGTGACACTCCTGTAAGCTGAGAATAGGAAACAGAGGATAAAATTCACACGGGCTCAGCAAAACTGGACAATAGTAGATCGGAAAAACGTTGCCTGGTCTGATGAGTCTTGATTTCTGCTGTGGCATTCAGATGTTAGGGTCAGAATTTGGTGTAAACAACATGAAAGCATGGATCCATCCTTCCTTGTATCAGCGGTCCAAGCTGGTGTGATGGTGTGAGGGAGATTTTCATGCCACACTTTGGGCCTCTTAGTACCAACTGAGCATCATTTAAACTCCACAGTCTACCTGAGTATTATTGCTGACCATGTCCATCCCTTTATGACCACAGTGGACCATCTTCTGATCTACTTCCAGCAGGATAACACACCATGTCACAAAGCTCAAATCATCTCAAACTGGTTTCTTGAACATGACAGTGAGTTCACTAGACTCAAATGAACACCAGATCTTAATCCAACAGAGCAGCTTTGGGATGTGGAGGAACAGGAGATTCAAATCTGACAAATCTGCAGCAACTGTGTGATGCTGTCATGACAATATGGACCAAAATCTCAGAGGAATGTTTCCAGCACCTTGTTGAATCCATGACACGAACACATACACATAAGCTCCAGTTCATCTAAATGCCCACTACTTAAATGTCATTTACTTTCATAGTTCTATTTGGATAACAAAAACGCACTACAGTACATCCAGACCACAACTGCAGATCAAGACTACAACTATACAAATATGAGATAAATGAGTGAGTGTCGGATGACTCCACGTTCAGTTCCACGTCTAGCTCTCTTGTGGCCTGTAGGGTTGGTCGAGCAAAGCAAACAAAATGTGACAGAAGAGAGACCCTGCACTAGCCTGAGGCTAACAAACGTTCTTAGGTTTGTATTAATGCTGGAACAAAGACATTTCTCTACATTATACAGAGACCAGTAAATCAGTGATTGTAAACAAAACTTCAGTTTTACTTTTAATAGTTTCAGACACTAACCTAGCTGTGATAAAAACATCAGCGCTCTACATAAACACCACTCATATAGCGTTCCTCAAGCAAAACACATGAGAAAATCAATTGATTCCAATATATATTTTGCTGTTTGCATGCTGCAAAGCGAACACAATACTCTAGAAAGCATAAAAAACATTGTAGACACAAATACTGGATAGATAATTCTAAATTAAACTGAGCAATTTACATTTACTGAATGAAATACCGGATTATGCATTTTTAACTGATTATATTTATTCTCAGCATCAGTGCTTACTGTTTCTGAACTCTGGGAACACTAGCTAGCTCTAGCATAGTGCATCCTCGTATTGCAGTCTGTACTAATCAAGTTTATACTGAATGGACATTTCGGACACTAAAGGTAAAAATGAAATGGTTTCTTCACTCAAATTGACGCGTTTTCTGTCAGCATTTTACATTTTTCTCTCAAACGCTAAATTTACTGTTTTTATATACAATGCGCAGTGTTTCTGTGACTGTCCAAAGCAGGCAAATATGAGCACGTGATTGGTTGTCTGTTGCTAAGTGTCTAGCTGTAACTTTCTAACACTGCATCATCACGACACAGAAGAATCATAACACTCCGAAGCTTCCTGAAGCAGTGTTTTGAAATCGGCCATCACTAAATAAGTCATTTTGTCGCGTTATAATATTAATATTGAACCACTGTACTCACATGAACTGATTTAAATATGTTTTTAGTACATTAATGGATCTTGAGAAAGGAAATGTCAATTGTCATTGCTGGCTACGGAGGCCTCACGGAGCCATCAGATTTCAACAAAAATATCTTAATTTGTGTTCCGAAGATTAACGGTTTTACGGGTGTGGAACGGCATGAGGGTGAGTAATAAATTACATTATTTTCATTTTTGGGTGAACTAAACCTTTAACACGGTTTCTGCGCAACATTTTATAAATGAGGCCCATTAACTAAACTGTGTTACTGACAGACTGGGAAGAGAGGAGCTGCAACAATGTCAAATATGGGAAAATAATGTGCTTTTTGAACACATGAAAACAAGCACGAAAACCAATTCTAGTAGAGCACAAAACCAAAATCAAGACTTTGAAAAGAGCATAATAAATCCCCTAAAAAAATAATGAAAACATCAAACAACAGAGACATGTTGTAGTTCAGTCTTTAATTAGAAAATCTACTTATATACAGTATACATGTACTGTAGCAAATCTTGTTGATTCCATAGGCCGCATGATAACCCCCTAGGTCATCGTAATATTATAAATAAAGTTTTATTTGAAATGTCTATTCAGCTGTTATCCCCATCACGGGAACACATGCTCTTTGTCCATCCGTCAGCGCTGAATTGAGTATCAGTCATCGCTTTCTGGCTTTGACAGACATAAAAAAAAAACGAAACGAAACAAGATCAGTCAAGACAACATGGCAGTCGGAAACCTGAGTCAGAACGTTTTGGATAGAACATACACCCTGAATCCAGTTTAACAACAGCAGCGATTGAAGTGGAGTTATAGGAAGAGAGAGTTCCCTCTCATTTGTAGAAAGAAACAAGTTGAAACGGCAGGTTTGGTGCGGAGAATACACGCAGATGAAATGAACCTAGCATAATAATGTTATCTTTAACATTTATAATGAAATGTGGCAAATACATACATTCCCATTGCAGCCCAAGAGGACAGTCAGAATAAACCAAAACATCCTTCTAAAAGAGATAGAAGGCGATTGGTTCGTTATAATATACGTAATCAAAAGATACAATGCAGAGGGGAAAAACACATCACAGTAAAAAGTAGTTATTCATTTCATATTTGATCATTAAAAATCTGTCATTCCTTAACCTACTAGCCTCCTCTGTTGGGAAAAAGAGTTGAGGCTTTTCCCGATGGTTAAAATCTTGTCATATTGATCTGTAGCAGGCACTAAAGTACTATGGCCAAAGAGGGTTTGTCATCAGACCCTGAATGTGGTTGTTATGTACNTCGTAAAAAAAAAAAAAAAAAGAAAGAAAAAAAAAGATCATGATCCCTTTACCTGTCAGAGTCTGGTGTGGTTTAAGTTAATATCTTTGATACACATGGGAATAGATAATACGGTTCACTTGCTCTTTCTGGCTTTTAAGGTTCCGACTGCGTTTGTTTTGGTGTGCGTTTATGTACAGTTCCTTTGTAGGCAGTGGAAGTAAGTCTTTGAAACTGACGCAGAAACAGCAGCAAGTTCTCGGTCCTTGGCATCCAGAGTCCAGCTGATGGTTTTGTCTGTTCTGGGCGATGGCTGTGGCTTCAAACGTTAATATAATTGTTCAATTAGATTGTTGGTTGGTTTTGCTAGTACATTCGAGTGACAGCAGAGAGCATTAGTGCTCTGATATGATTAAGGACCGTAAGTCCAGGAAAGGCCGACCTTAAGAGGCTGATTTCTCCATCCAGATGAGACAAGGATGCATGTCTCATATTTATCCCATATTCTCTCTATCTTTTCCTTTTCTAAACTTCTTGGAATCCTTCTATTCTTTATATTTTCCCATCTATCTCTTTGCCTCTGTTCACATAGGCCCGTTCAGTTCTGATCGGTTTGGCCGCCAGCCCTACTGGCCCGACTTTTTGTCCTTCTGGAAACTGAAACTCGTGCGACGGTTCAGTTTGCGTTGTTTCTGGGCGTAGTAATCCGCCCTCGACGTGCTGGCACGAGACTCCAGGATGTAGTTCACCTGGGAGAGGAAGAGGAAACAACACACTTGCTGTGAAAGGGATCATATTTATACAAATGCACAAAAAAGTGCCCCTATTTATGCTATTTTAAAGGCTCCTAATTTTATTTTGGAGTCTCCTATATTAAGTTTACAGGCATTCAAGGTCAAAAAACACTTTAATTTTCTCATAATATACAATGAAGCATCACCTTTTTTCTCAGTGTCCGAAACGGTTCGCTAAAGGATTCAGTCTCTCTAAGCCCCTCCTTTCCGAGAGCCTACTCTGCTCTGATTGGTCAGATGGTTCAGTGTGTTGTGATTGGTCTAATGCTTATAGCACGTGTTGGAAATCAAACGCCAATTTCCATATCTGAATTTCAGCTCCGGATCTTCCTCAGCACTTGATACAGACAGCAATGATGGCGTCCATTTTACCATATCAATTCCAGCATGAAGAGCATCAAAGTGGATTGGCAGCGCAGAAACAGCATCTTCTCGACATGTCAACAACACAAACCAAACTGTAAACAGCTACAACTACAGTGTTTGAGGGCAGGGCTGGATGAGCTGGATGGGATTGAAGCAACCGTTATCCAACTGAATTAAATGGTTTGTATTTCTATAAAAAGCTAAATGTCTGTGGAGGTGTAATGTAAACGAGGCAGTGGCATATTCTATCCTAATTTCACCCTCACACTCCGTCATGGCAATATCACAAGAACTTTTTCGCCTCGATGGGAAATCTAGTCACATTTTAATCTCGCGAGATCTCGTGGCACAAGATCTCATCACACCCCTACTGACGACTCGTTTCGGCAGTTCAGAATCGATCCTTTCTTTTGGGAGACAGTAACTTTATTTGTCATGCACTTTGATCTTTAAAACTTCGCAGACCTTATACATTCACAAACAGCTTTATTACATTACATGAAAGGTAATATTTGAAAAAGCATAATAGGGGCACTTTAAAACATACAAAAATATAAAGTCCGTCAGCGCTGAATTGAGTATCAGTCATCGCTTTCTGGCTTTGACAGACATAAAAAAAAAAACGAAACAAGATCAGTCAAGACAACATGGCAGTCGGAAACCTGAGTCAGAACGTTTTGGATAGAACATACACCCTGAATCCAGTTTAACAACAGCAGCGATTGAAGTGGAGTTATAGGAAGAGAGAGTTCCCTCTCATTTGTAGAAAGAAGTACAAAAATTTGTACAAAAATATAAAGTCTCAGTTGAACCCTACCTTGAGCACAATCTCATTGACAGTAGCAGCATCACACTCGAAGTACAGGGCTTTGTAGTCGTGGTTGCTTAGATATGTGAGCTTAAATATTGCATGACCTACAAAGAAAGCATAAAGATCTTCTTACACTCAGGAAAGAAGCAGAGACACATGGCATGATTGGGGATGCAACTTCTAAATGACCACCATGGTTCAACATACAGAGAGCATTTGAGCTTACTGCCAGGCGATGGGAACACATTTTTGGGAAATCCATGTTTTTTATGTATAAATAAAAATCCTTATGCTACCATTGCGATATATATATATTTTTTAATCTTAGCTTTTGACAAATTATTTTGGAAATTTTGGAATATTTTTTTTATTTTTTATAGCCCAACAAAAATAATAGTCTAATCGAAAGCTTCATGCAAATTTACATTAAATTAATTTGAATTTTTAAATGCATTTAAATCTGGTAACTCTATATATACATACATTTATTATATATAATGTTGCAAAGCTTGGGGTTGGTAAGATTTTTTTTTATTTTTTTTTTTGCAAGAAAAGGATGCCTTTATCTGATCAAAAACATAGTAAAAACCTTATTATTGTAAACAATTATTACAATGTAAAATAGCTGTTTTCTATTAGAATATATTTAAAAATGTAATTTATTCCTATGATCAAAGGTGAATTTTCAGCATCATTACTCCAGTCTTTTTTGCAGCTCAAGAAACATTTCTGATTATTATCAATGTTGAAAACAGTTGTGATGCTTCATATTTGGAAACAATGTATAAATATTTTGTGGGTTTTTTTTAAAAAAAAGAAACTTCCAAAAACAGAATTTATTTGAAATAGCATGTCTTTATTGTCACTTTTGATCTATTTAATGTGTCCTTGCTGAAGAAACTATTTAGTGATAAACAAAAGCCTAACCGAAGGTATTGTTGGGTGCATAAACTGAATAAAATATGACTGTGTTAAACACAATTAATTAATCTCATAAATTAAGATGTTAACTTTGGCATCTTTGAATATGAACACAAGATGATACATAATAAATGATACATAATAAAATAAATGGCCCTGCTCCAAAAAACAAACGCTCAGTTCCGACTGTGAGACTGGAGCATTTCCAGGCGTAGTCGGAGCATCCGTGTGCGGCACAGCGCCTGTGAGCAGACTTCAGCAATCTGTCTGCACTTCATCAATCACCGTTAGCAGCACACGTCTGGAGAGCTGCGCTCGTGTCCCTGTCATATCCGCTAAGAAGAGATGTCTGCATCACTTACCAATGCAAACCTTACAGAAAGGCTGCGTAAATAGATTTTGTTTTCTGTAACGGAGTTCCCTGTAAGTGTAATGCAATATAAATCCCTTGGTGAGTTTGCAGTGCCAAACCTATATCTGTCAGTCGGCAGTGATGTGGGGACATCAAAAGAGTTTATACATAAACCAGAAGCGTCTTCTCTGAGGTGGCAAGAACGGCAGTGACTATATTATTTTTGGTAACACTTTACAATAAGGTCTCATTTGTTGACATTAGTAAATGCAATAACTGACAATGAGCAACATATTTTTACAGCATTTATTAACCTTTGTTAATGTTACTTAATAAAAATGTTCATGCTGGTTCATCAAGATTAACATTAGCTAAGATTAATATATGCTGTAGAAGTATTGTTCAGCATTGATAATAATCAGAAAATGTTTCTTGAGCAGCAAATCAGCATATTAGAATGATTTCTTAAAGATCATGTGACACTTAAGACTGGAGTAATGATGCTAAAAATTCAGCTTTGATCACAGGAATAAATTATATTTTACAATATATTCAAATAGGAAACAGTTATTTTAAATTATAAAACATTTTCATAATATAACTGATTTTACTGTATTTTTTTATCAAATAAATGCAGGCTTGGTGAGCAGAAGAGACTTCTTTCAAAAACATTAAAAAAAATAAAATAGTCTTACTGATACCAAAATCTTTGCATGGTGATATATATATATATATATATATAACTTTACTAAAGTATGAGCAGAACTGACTTGGACTCTTCTCCTCCACCAGGTCGCAGGCACACAGCAGATCCGAATCTATAGAGATCGGCTTCTGTCGGATCCAGAACTTCGTGCTTGTCTTCTGATTGGTGACAGGGTCGATCTCTACCTTTTCACCAGAAATTCCTGGAAAAGTGGAAAGGTTTTATCATAAAAATCACAAATCACTTGGGGAAACTACAGATTTTGACTGTCATTTTTTATCTAAAGGGTTTACAAAAGAATGGCATCCAGGTTTTAAAGATTAACAGGTGTGTGAATTTATTTTCCCTGTTATTTAAATATCAATGGAGACTGAAACGGATTCTGTGGGAAACGAAGTGAGAGAGGGGTCTGGAATATTACTACAGGTCTATCTCACAAGCACACACAAAGTCCATCCATAATGGATGTGACAGCTGTCCATCATTCACATGACATAAAAAATAGCATGCAAACATCAGTGTGTCAGAAAAAAAAATTCCAGCCTGTCAATCACACTGAAATTCCAAAGGAGATTCCACAGCTTCCTGCACACACAGGCTTCCTGCGCCTGGAGCGCTGCTGTAATTGGGATGGAGCTGTGACTGTAGCAACTGTCAAGTGTGCTGGAATATTTTTTGGGTGTTTTCACAAAACAGTACTGTGTTTGATCTGGAAACCCTCAGCCAAACTTTTGTTCATGTGTGGAGAAACTGAGAAGTCAGGAGAAGCAGGGAGAACTGGAGAGACTTTTGTTGCATTTTGTGCCATACTAAATTAAATCATATAATACAATAACATACTACTGTAATACTATAATAATATATTATTTGTTTTAAGTTATTACAAAAATATATATATTTTATAAGTAAATATAAATAAAATGTTTGATATAATCTAAAAACTATTATTTATATAACTATGGTAACACTTTACAATAAGGTTCATTAGTTAAACATTAGTTAATGTATTAACTAACATGAACTAACCATGAGCAATACATTTGTTACTGTATTTACTAATCTTCGTTAACGTTAGTTAATGAAAATATGGTTGTTCATTGTTTGTTCATGTTAGTTCACAGTGCATTAACTAATGTTAGTAAGATTTTAATAATGTATTAGTAAATGTTGAAATTAACATTAACAATGATTAATAAATGCTGCAGAAGTGCAGTTCATTATTAGTTCATGTTAACTAAAGTAGTTAACTAATGAACCTTATTGTAAAGTGTTACCATAATGATTATATGTTTACACACATTATATATATATGTATATATATACACACAATACTATTAGAACAACAATAATATACTACATCCTATTATAATATGATTCTACACTATATTATACCATTCCATACTATATTACAGTACAGTACTCTATTTTGTCCCACTGATTCTGAAGAGAAAACTCTGAATGTTGGTCTGTGTATCGGCAGAAGTAGAGTCTAGTGTAAAACACATGGATTTGGAATCTGTACCTAGCTGTACGTCTGTGGTAAAGCGGAGCTTGTGGATCATGCTGATCTTGAAGGACTTGTAGTGGTGACTGCTCAACATGTCCTGTACCGTAGTGATGTCTATAGGCGGGTCTTCCTCCGAGCTCTCCTCGCCTCGAGAACCTACAGAAGGAGAAAGAGATGTTTGTGCACTTTATATTTAACATTGCTGTTGTTTTGCAACAATGAATGTGATCAATAAAGTGCATCTATTCATCTAAATGAAGGAAAAACTCTCCCTGAAGTGTTTTAAAGGGGTCCTATTATGCTTTTTCACATTTTCACTTTCTTTAGTGTGTAATATTGCTGTTTAAGCATGAAAAAAGTCTGCAAAGTTACAAAGCAACAGAATTCGCTGTTTAAGGACTACAACACACGGCTGGTAGGGACTACAATGAGCTTCTTCCTGGGATAGTGACATCAATAACCCTAAAATGTACATAAACCCCGCCCCCGAGACCACACAACAAAGGGGGTGAGGTCATGTTGGGCTGCTTTAGAGAAGAGGAAGAGTTGTTGTAGTAGAGTGTTGTTGCCATGCCGTCATTTTACGCCAGACTGCTTCACAAACGAGGGTCAATTCAACACTGGATTTAGACAAAAGATTAACAAGACGCCACATGCTAGTCGAGGAGTTGAATCAACTCCACAGCAACTACATAAATTTATCCACTAACCATTCAGAAACATCCAGTTTCATTCTAAAAGTTGTAACTTCTTCCTAAGTCTCTCCATCAGTGTCGACTCCGGTTTGAACAAAAATTTAAGGCTGAACACCGTTACTGACAATCCTCATTTTGGGTGTGTGAGATTCTCCAGCTTTGTTGTTGTTGAGCAACTGAAGCGTGAGCTGTTAAAGCTCCGCCCCTCTTCTAGAAAAGGGGCCGGGAGCAGCAACTCATTGAACCCAAAATAAAGGGGAGGGGCCTGATTGAGTTAGTTAGTAGTGTGTTGAAACTCGCGGTTATGGTTAAGGGGGAATCACAACACACTGGTCCAGCCGACCGATCAGAGCACACTGTGCTTTTCAGAAGGAGGGGCTTCATAGAGACAGGAACTAAACAGAGCGTTACTGACAGACTGGGAAGAGAGGAGCTGCAACAATGTCAAATATGAGAAAAATAATGTGTTTTTAGGACATTCGAGCATGAAAACCTGTTCTAGTAGAGTTCAAAATCAAGACTTCGAAAAAGGGCATAATAGGTCCCCTTTAAAAATGCTTAATGAGTGTGCAATGTTCGAAGATGGAAGCAGCATCAGTAATGTCAACAAAACTCACTGTTTTCTCGGACCAAGCAGAACTCCAGCGTTCCCTGGCTCTCCAGCGTACTGTCCAAATCCACTGCCACATTCGGTTCCGTTTGCTTCTCTAGCCGATACATGGGACCTGAAACAAATCCAACATTAGCATTTGATTTGAGCTGTTAAGAGTTCAGTTTAGTTGAATGTGGTTGCACTTGGATCACGTGTACTGGTAGAGCTGAAAGATCATTACATGCAATATAATATACAAAGATCATGTGTTTATGCCATTAAGCCATACTCTTGTTGCAGCTACATAAGCAGAGTCATACCATATAAATTTGTTTGTTTGTTTTATTGGATTTATTTTCCTTAAAGGGTTAGTTCACCCAAAAATGAAAATTATGTCATTAATTACTCACCCTCATGTCGTTCCACACCCGTAAGATTTTCATTCATCTTCGGAACACAAATTAAGATATTTTTGTGAACGTGCGTTGGAGACTGATACGGAAGAGAGGACATTTTTGAATAAAGTCGTTATTTTGTTTTTTTGACGCACAAAAAGTATTCTCGTCGCTTAATAACATTAAGGTTGAACCACTGTAGTCACATGAACTGTTTTAAATATGTCTTTAGTACCTTTCTGGGGATTGAAAGTGTAAAATAACTTGCTGTCAATGGAGGCCTCACTGAGCCATCGTACTTAATTTGTGTTCCGAAGATGAACGAAGGTCTTATGGTTGTAGAATGACATGAGGGCGAGTAATTAATGACATCATTTTCATTTTTGGGTGAACTAACCCTTTAAATATATTATAATCAAAGATCAAATATGTAGATTCGGTAAACAAATCACAACTATAAAAGATTATTTTTTTGCAAGTAGCATCATCAATTTAATTAAAGACAACAAAAAAAATGAGTCCATGCCTAATTGAAACAAACACCAGAGTTTGCACTATAAATTGTACCGCAGCACGAGTTGCAGTCAGAATTGAATGTGAGGAGATAAAAAGACAAAAAAAAACATTCTATTTGCATTGTTCTTGATGCAACCGATCTAGTCTGATTCGCCAACAAATAACTCTTATGAACCAGTTCTTTTGATGAATCAATCAAACAGATTCACAGTTATCTGCCTGGATCAGAATTACTTATTGAATCAGTTGCTGAATTAACAGCTGAGTGGATGTTTACAATTTAAACAATATAAACAATCATTTTAAACATGTACATTACTGTTCAAAGGCTTAGGGTCAGCACAATAGTTTTTTTTAAAGAAATTAATACATTTAATCAGCAAGAATGCATTACACTGATTAAAAGTGACAGTAAAAACATGTATAATGTTACAAAAGATTTCCATTTCAAATAAATGCTGTTCTTTTTAACTTTCGATTCATCAAAGAATCCTGAAAAAAATGCATCATGGTTTCCACAATTGTTTTCAACGCTGAACAGCAACAGAAATGTTTATTGAGCAGCAAATCATCATATTAGAATGATTTCTGAAGGATCATGTGACACTGAAGACTGGAGTAATTCAGCTTTGATCACAGGAATAAATTACATTTTAAAATGTATTCAGATAGAAAATACTTATTTTATATTGTAATAATATTTCACAATTTTACTGTTTTACTGCATTTTGGTGAGCATGAGAATACACTAAAAAAAAATCTTACCAATCCTGAATTTTTCAACAGTATTGTACTCTCACAATCATGAAGACACCCAATGAATCATGTAGCTTGGTTTATCTCAAGTACACTGTAGTTTCTTCTTTTTCATTACATTAATACTTTGAACCTTTGAATAGTTTAATACAATCACAGAGAGCCCTTGAGAGAGGATAGCCATCATAAATGACTTCAGGGTGACCAGAGCAATTCAAAAACTCTCTTAGAGATGGTGTGATGGGATACAGAGCTATTGGTTTCTCTCTTCATAATGTCGCTTGATTAATATTGCTCAGTGCAAACAATCTAATTTGACTTTTTTTGTCCAATCAGATGGTATCAACCCATCTAAGTCCTAATGACTGATTAACTTTGACTGATCATCACAAACCTTTCTCTCTCAGGTTTGAGAAGATAAGTCAATAACTACTGCCTTGCAGGAGCAATTGATGGCTATAAAACCAAAAAATGGCTTTATTGGATCCTGCTTATTTCTTGTCAGAGGCAGGAAAAAAGGCCCAGAGGTAGGATCAAGTCTTTCCCCTCGTTTTATGCCAGAAAAGGAGGAAAAAAAACAATACAGAGAAGCTGCCAATCTAAATAGGGCAAACACTCAAGGCGATATTTACCCTTTTGCAAATACCATGGTTTTCCAAAATGTCACCAGAGCCTCCGAAAGCTTATGACCTCTACGGAGAAAGAAATATGTTCACGACACCCTCGAGCACAATGTGAGATATATCAGAACACAAACAAAGTCAACGAGTGAATCAATTCTATACAACACTCCAGTTCTGGACTTGACGTGCAAGAATCGGACTACTTGAGAGTATATGGAAGAAGCGGAGAGAGAGTGTCGCTCTGAATCCCTGTAACTGCTGTGACACTGAAGAGCAAGAGACTGTGACTAATTCAGAAACACACAATCTGACCTTTTACAACCTTTCCTGCGACCCTGCACTGATCTCAATGAGCTGAGAGATTGCTTTTTTTTCAGTTTTATCCACCAGGTGAAAACTGTAAGTCTGACCGCTTAGTAAAGTAACAGCACATAACAAATCATTTTGAAACAAGGCATTAGCCAGTACATAACTATATGCTGATTGAATCTAGATATTATATAATTACACAACAATTAAAAGTTTTGGGGGTCAGTAAATGTTTCTGAATGTCTCTTCTGCTCATCAAGACTTCATTTATTTGATAAAAAAATATGTAGTAAAAACAGTAATATTATGAAATATTGTATCAATTTACAATAACTGTTTTCTATTGTAATATATTTATAAATCTAATTTATTCCTGTGATGCAATAGCATCATTACTTCAGTCTTCAGTCACATGATCCTTCAGAAAACATTCTAAAATGCTGATTTGCTGCTCAAGAATAATTTCTTATTAATTTCAATGTTGAAAACTGTTATGCTTCATATTTTTGTGGAAACTGAGAATTTTTTTTCAGAATTCTTTGATTAGAAAGTTCAAAAGAGCAGCATTTATTTAAAAATAGATATCTTTTGTAACATATATATCTTTATTGACACTTTATCACTTTAATGTGTCCTTTCTGAATAAAAGCACTCATTTTGTTGAAAAAAAAAAACAAAAAAACATCTTACTGACCCCAAACTTTTGAACGGTATTGTACAGTGCCCTCCACAATTATTGGCACCCTTAGTAATTATGAGCAAAGGCGGCTGTGAAAATAAATCTGCATTGTTTATCCTTTTGATCTTTCATTCAAAAAATTCACAAAATTATAACCTTTCATTTAAGGTAAAGAATTGAAAGTTGGGGGAAAATTACATTATGAAATCAATGTTTTTCCCCAAAACTCGTTGGCCACAATTATTGACACCCTTTTATTCAAAACTTTTTGTAACCTCATTTTGCCAAGATAACAGCTCTGAGTCGTCTTCTATAATGCCTGATGAGTTTGGAGAACACCTGACAAGAGATCAGAGACCATTCCTTCATGCAGAATCTCTCCAGATCCTTCAGATTCTCAGCTCCATGTTGGTGCTTCTTCTCTTCAGTTCACTCCACTCATTTTCTTTAGGGTTCAGGTCAGGGAACTGGGATGACCATGGCAGAAGGTTCATTTTGTGAGATTGTTTCTGGATGAGAGCAGAGGATTTTTCTTGAAACCCTCCCGAACAACTTGTGGGGATGTAGGTGCTGTCTGATCATTTTTTGTAGGCTTTCTGAGACTCAAGACTCAACTAATCTCTGCAATTCTCCAGCTGTGATCCTTGGAGAATCTTTGGCCACTCAAACTTTCCTCCTCACCGTGCATTAGAGCGATTTAGATACACGTCCTCTTCCAGGCAGATTGTAACATCTTTAGTTGATTGGAACTTCTTAATTATTGCTCTGATAGTGGAAATTGGGATTTTCAATGCTTTAGCTATCTTCTTACAGCCACTTTCTATTTTGTGAAGCTCAACAATCTTTTGCTGCACATCAGAACTATATTCTTTGGTTTTACTCATTGTGATGAATATTACAGGAATTTGGCCTTTGTGTTTCCTCATCTTGATAACCAGCCCTAAAGCTTGCATAGTTCGTCCAGCCCTAAAACTTGTATAGTTTTTGTCAGTTTATTTAAAAACACCCAATTATTGAGAATATAAGATGGTAAATATTTAATTGATGAGTTGTCAACACAATATATAACAATACAATATACAGGGTATGATTTTACCCCCAAATCCAACATTTTGACACAAAATGATAACTGCAAACTGCAAATGATAACTACCACGTTTCTCTGACTGAAGTGCAGTTGTTTCTGTGAATGGGAGCGATCCATTTGTTTGTTTTGTTTTTTTGTAGCTTTCAGCAGTCTGTAAAAATATACCTCAGATTTTGTTTCAAATCTATTTGTACAGTCAATCGCAAAGCTTTTTCCCATTTTGGATGTGTTTTGTGTGCTTTTTGCGGCATTCACGCTGAAAACCAATGCTGCCATTCAGTCTTTTTGCCACTCAATGGGCGCAACCGCAGTCATAACGGCCGACGGTGATGACCCTTGCATACCCTCTATATGCAATAATATAAAATGAACTGTATGCACGAAGCGTTCTTTAGAACTTCTGCAATAATATAAGCCAGCTGGAAAACTTCCGGTGAAATGTCACTTGTTTGTGTTGAGCATCAATAGTGTAATACTTTGTTTAAAATCAGAAGTCACTTAAATAATCAGCCTAGCATTCATTTAGTTATTTAAACATAAAACGACATAAAAAATAAAGACGTACTTCAGTGTTCCTCCTCGGCTAAATTCAATTCGACCATCAGTTTTCATACTTTTGTGTGAAAAAAAAGGCTGCACTGACTGACAGCTTCTGTGATTATAAAGGAAGAGTGCGGTGCTCGCTTCCTGTGTAATTCAATCACAAGAAAAGTTATTGTTTTTCATGAGATATTGAGTACTTCATACTTCGGCTTGACAAAATGTATTTTTGAACCTAGTGATTTTATAATGTTTAATATTTATTAAAAAGCGAAACTGAGTGAAAAACCATTACAGGAAATGGCAGATATATGCGCAAATAAATGCTCCTCTGCCGCCACCTACTGGTTATAGTGGCAATGAATGTCTTATTTTTAAATAAAAGTGTTTTCTATCAAATGTTGGATTTCCTACATCTTGAAATTGTCGGTTTTACAAATGGGGACAATCTCAGAAGAATGAACAAATAATGTTTGTGGTCATCACATTAAAAATAACATTTGAAAAATGTTGCGTGCGCATGTCTAATTAAAGACACAACGTTTCTTTTTCAAACATTTCCATTAGCTTAGTCTTTATTGCAATCAATAAAACAGTTTTTTGTTTTTTTTGGCAAATTAGGTAAATGTGATAACTGCATTAAAATATAAATACAACATTAAAAATTCAACTACTGATGGTTTTGTGTCAATGTACAGCGAGTACCGAATGACAGCTAACAGGTTCACCGGAAATGCCCAAACATGGCTTATCGAAAACCAGGAAGTAACCATGCATATTGTCAATTCAACTGAAGTGCGGTCACAGGTCCGTATATACCAAAAGTTTCAATAATCAGACTTCAGAGCTGTTTTATAAGGAATCTTTAATAATTGGAAACCAGACGCACCGTGTGAAGCTACAAATCCAATCATTTTTGTGCATGTGTCATTAAAATATCAAGCCAAGTACTAAATAAAACAGCTGATGTAAAATACTCACAAATCCACATAAATACAGCATCTGCTGAAAATGTTCAGCTTTGTATTATGTCTCAATTCATTCCCCCAAAGCACATAAAGCATAACAGTCACGGTCTTTCTCTTTCGTCTGAGCTCATCTGTAGTTCACACACAGGCACACCGACCCCAAACCGCAGCCGTCGCCGCCTCCCAAATGTCACCAACATTTACCCTGATAAGGCTCATAGGAGGCATTCAATCGCGCTTATCTCCCCCAACAGACCCAGCGAGCTTTACAAACCCTGAGCCGCTCATAAAACTAGTCATATTTTACAGTGCGCACCCTTACTAGTGTCCACATGGCTACCATTATATATTCACTCAGTTTAACTGCAAAACGAGGCAATACCAATGTTAAATTATTGAATACATTATCTAAGTATTATTATAAATGTATCATTTATTACAAAAAAATTTTAAAACGAATAAACCAACAATATATTATATACTATGAAGTGACGTTCAGTTTCTCAGCGCCGCCCCGCCGACTTGATGCATTTTGTCTATGAAATACAGGTTTGTGTATGTTTTATTTCATCTACAAAATCGTTGCGGTGCTTTAAATAATTTGATTTAATGTAAAGCAAACTACAGGGATGCGATGTCAGTAAACGAGTGTCGCATCCGTTTTTCGGATAAAGGAAACACTTGATGCCTTGCATAAAATTTATTCCTAAAGATACTGAATAAAAATACTTTGGATATTGAAATATGTTCTCAGAACTGTGCACTGATTATTTATGGGCAGGTTATATATAGAACGATCGAACGAAAGAACGATAGATAGAATGATAGATAGAAAGATAGAACTATAGAACAATAGATAGAGACAGAACATCAGACAAAGCGATAGAACGACAGATAGAACGACAGATAGAACGACAGATAGAACGACAGATAGAACGAGACAGAACGTCAGATAAAGCGATAGAACTATAGACAGAACGACCGACAGATAGATAGATAGACAGAACGACCGACAGATAGATAGATAGACAGAACAACCGACAGATAGATAGACGGAACGACCGACAGATAGATAGATAGATAGACAGAACGACCGACAGATAGATAGATAGACAGAATGACCGACAGATAGATAGATAGACAGAACAACCGACAGATAGATAGATAGACAGAACGACCGACAGATAGATAGATAATGTTTAGGGGTTTGTTCAAATACGAAGGTATTAAATAATATATAAATGGGAAGAAAACAAATCACAAAAAAAAAAGAACGAAAAAAAAAAAGTAAAAGAGTGAACGGTGGGTGCAGAAGAGAAGGCAATAGTGGACAGAAGACTGGATAGGTCTCTTGTCTCCAGCGGGTAAATAAACAATCAATACTCATCTAAATGCAGATGAGAGCACAGTCCATGCTGTCTAACGTTTCTCTTCTGGACCAACTACCCCATCACATCCACTCAAGATGTCTTCTGAGACACCATCTCGGACTAAAAGAGAAACAATCACCTGCAAGATGGGATACTGGGCCGGGACGGGGCAATGGCTCACTGCCCACAGGGCAATTCTGTAGGTTTATTTCCAATTAAATTCCCTCCGAGGACTCTCTTGGGTTGCTGTCAAATCAATCCGTCTCTGATGAGGCTGTACATCAAACACAAGTACTCTCAAACCACTGAAACTAAATATGCTGTTATATAACTGAGTGTGGCCATACTTTTAAGAGCAAGGAGATTTTTCTCTCTTTTTTTAAGCTGAGGCATGTCTAAGATGTCACAAATCCAAAAAGAAAGACACTGGGTTTGTTTTTATGCCCCAGAGACTGAACCGCCCGAGAAGATTGAGTTGGCTGATACCTTTAAAAAGACAAAGAAACACGGATCTCACTAAGTCTGAGCATTTATTTTTCTCTTATTCTCATAGTCTTTGTTGTTTCTATCAAATTCTTGGTTTGACAGAAAGAAATGCCAACAGATTGAGTTTCCAACCCAAAATAGCATCCGAAACATTCTCACATTAGACTGTTTGTGAATTTCAAAGTACTAAATGGTTTGAAGTGAAAGGCAAATGTCATCTTTAAAATTACTACAGACAGTTTAGTTGTTCTAAAATAGCATTTGTTTTTGTTGTTTTTGAGGAAAGTAATTGAAATAATGTGACTTAAAAAAAACAAAAAAAAAACAAAGCATGTTTAGGAGTCTATAAAATAACATCTACGAATCAAACCAAAGAACTTCGTAAGATGTCTTAAATATATTAAAATGATTTAAAATATGCCAAAACAATGACAAAAATATATACTGGATATGTGAGGGGATTTTAAAAGTGTGATTTCTAGACCTGGAAAAGTCATGGAAAATCTTTAAATGAGTATACATTTATCTAGTTATGTTAAGCTTATCCGGTAGAAATTGACTTTAGGGATTATGGAAATTATTTAAAAATAATAAATCTAATCTAATCTAATCATATTATATTATATTATATTGTTGGATTATCTAATTTGGTCGGCCTGCAATGTTATTTTAGTATTATTTATTTACTCCCTAGTGAAAAAAATATACTAAAAATGTATTTGAAAGATTTATTTTGTGCTAAGTATACTAAAAATGCATTTACATATTTATGTGCTAAATAAAAATACCCTGCAATTGTACTTTTGGTATAATAAACTGGTATACTTAAAATCTGCTAAATTGGAACAACAAAATATATTATATTACATTATATTATATATTTTTTTATTATATTATATTATATTATATTTTAAATGAAATTGAATTATATTATATTATATTATAATTAGTTGTTCCAATTTAGCAGACTTTAAGTATACCAGTTTAGTATACCAAAAGTACAATTGCAGGGTATTTGTAAATATGTAAATGCATTTTTAGTATACTTAGCACAAAATAAATCTATTTCAAGTACATTTTAGTATATATTTTTTTTCACTAGGGAGTAAATAAATAATACTAAAATAACATTGCAGGCTGATCAAAATAGATAATCCAAAAATAATATAATATAATAAAAAAAAATATTGTCTTGAAAAATGGGGGTCTTGGTTTCACAAAGGATGAGAACCACTGCTATAGACTAGTCAATTTGGTGCCGATGAAGGCGTATATGAGCCATACTGATGAGGCTGTATGGATACACGAGACAAAAGCGAAGACTATAGCCCCTTTAAACTGACAGCGCTAGCCTCTAGCACCTTTACTGAAGCTAACTTCTCTCGCTGCAGGCTTTGACCTCAAGTGTGTGGTAAATCCAAGAGAGATGAGGCTCCAGTGGCTCTCCACGCACCATCATTTTCTCTGCGTTTCATCCATTTTCTCTCTAATATACTTTCGTTCCCGCACCATTGCTTTCCATTCTTTATGTGCACTTCTCTGTCTCAGAGTCAGTCTGTGGCTCAATCTCTTCTCCTCACCCCTCTTATCTCACCACTGCCCCGGCTCATCACGGCCATCAAAGGGGCGATCCGTTACCTGTGACTTTTTGTATTAAAGTCTCTGGCCTTATCAGATTCCGCCCCATTCGGCGGTGACAAATTAGGACGGCACATTGCCACGGTTATCGGGCCAAATCACAGCAGACGGCTTCACTTACTCTCTAAGATGAAAACTACACACACACAAAGTCCAATTCGACTGACAATTCAAAGGCACCATTTGCTACACTTCTTGCAGAAGAATTTTTTTTCCCCCTGAAGTGCACTTTTTTTGTCAAGGTTTCTCGCACCAAAACGATCCAGATTTCATTTTTCATCCTGATATGTAGGTAAAAGCATTAGTGTTCTTATTGAGTTGAATTGTTTTTGCTAACTAAAATAAAGCTGAAATAATATATAAATATTAGATGAAAAACTTAAATGAAAATGAGAAATGTTACATTGGCAACTAACTAAAATAAAGTACTAAAATTACTAAAACTAAAATGGAAATAAAACAAAAAGCTAAATATAACTAAAAAAAAAATATGAAAAAATAAAAATATATGAAAAAATTAACTATGAAAATAAAAGCTAATTTAAAACATTAATAAATTCTAATAATAGCAAATAAATAGTACTAAAATAACATTGCAGGCCGACCAAAATAGATAATCCAACATTGAGCACATTTACATGCACACCAGTAAGCTGATAACTAACAAATATCAGCTTATTGAAATAACCAGTTTTCCCCGTTTACATGCAAACCAGTAAACTGACAACGCAAGTAAACCGCGTTTACATGACTTTATTAATAAATCGGGTCATTTCCCTGTAGTGATGTCAAAAATAATCATTGGCGTATCTGACTTAAGCATAATCGGCTTAAGAACATGCATGTAAACGCACTCATTATATATAGGATTATTGGGATAGAAAACATATCTTTCAGATGTCTCACCTGATCCTTTCTGGGAGCCCTTCCTCTTTTTGAGGGCCTTCTGCAGAATATCCTTCATGGTCACTTTCAGGCTGTCCACTGGGATCAGGGAGAAACCATGAGCAGCGTTTCTGTAGGTGAGGAAGGCAAAACATCAGTCATATTGAATAAATCTTTACTGTTTGAGCTAGATGCGAACTTCCTGTCCATCAGAGCATCAACACTGAGATCATGCCCTCAGATTCTCAGGATTGAGCTTTGAGTCTCAACCACAGGCAGAGCATGTCATATTCAAACCATTAGGTTTTAAAGGGTTAGTTCACCCAAAAATGAAAATCCTGTCATTTATTACTTACCATGCCGTTCCACACCCGTAAATCCTTCGTTAATCTTCGGAACACAAATTAAGATATTTTAGTTGAAATCCGATGGCTCCGTGAGGCCTGCATAGGGAGCAATGACATTTCCTCTCTCAAGATCCATAAAAGGTACTAAAAACATATTTAAAATCAGTTCATGTGAGTACAGTGGTTCAATATTAATATTATAAAGCGACGAGAAATTTATTTTGGTGCGCCAAAAAAAAACAAAATAACGACTTTGTGATGGCCGATTTCACAACACTGCTTCAGGAAGCATCGGAGCATACTGAATCAGCGTGTCGAATCTGCTGTTCGGAGCACCAAAGTCAAGTGATTTCAGCAGTTTGGAGGTTTGACGCGATCCGAATCATGATTCGATACGCTGATTCATTGTGCTCCGAAGCTTCCTGAAGCAGTGTTGTGAAATCGGCCATCACTATATAAGTCGTTATACTGTTTTTTTTGGCGCACCAAAAATATTCTCGTCACTTTATAATATTAATATTGAACCACTGTACTCACATGAACTGACTTAAATATGTTTTTAGTACCTTTATGGATCTTGAGAGAGGAAATGCCATTGCTGGCTATGGAGGCCTCACGGAGCCATCGGATTTCAACTAAAATATCTTAATTTGTGTTCCGAAGATTAACGAAGGATTTACGGGTGTGGACCGGCATGAGGGTGAGTAATAAATGACAGAATTTTCATTTTTTGGGTGAACTAACCCTTTAAAGGGGTCATATCATGAAAATCTGACTTTTTCCTGTGTTTAAGTGCTGTAATCGGGTCTCTGGTGCATCAGCACAGAAAATGTGAAAAAGGACAACCTAGTAACTTTGTTTTGGTAAGCCTTTCTCTACAAGCATGTGAAAAATCGAGCCGTTCTGATTTCGCTCCCCTTGTGACGTAGGAAGGGGATCTTATTAAATATTACCACCCCCTGAATCTGTATGTTTCCACCCACAGCTCCGCCATTGTTTTCGCAAGCAACGAGTAACACCGGTCCAGCAGCTGTCCCGCAGTTTAGCTACAACCCTGATCAAACACACTTGAATGTCTTCAGGATTACTAAAGCTACGTGAAGGAAGGTGAGTTGTGTCAGAGCAAAACTCAGCAGCACTCAAGAACGACCGTCTCTGAGCTCATTATATTTCTCAGCTATGTAAACATTATCACTGATCTGTTAACGGCTATAATAGCAAACATACAAGTCTCCATAAACTCCTGCCATCTGAGCCACTAAGGACACAGTGGTGCAATTTTATTTATGAAGGGAATGTGGCTAGATAAATTCATATAGCAGTGTGTGTAAGTCATTAACACTAGAATGCTTCACACGATCGTCAGTAAAACACAGGATTTGCACAGAAATTGATTCTCAAAGATGGATCGATACCAACTGATCCAATTTCATATGTATTTATTTTGTGATGTTTGCAAATTGTCTTTCTGAATGTGTTTCGTTAGCACGTTGCTAATGCACTATTTAATGTGGCTAAAGTTACCATTGTTTCTTACTGTATTCACGGAGACCAGAGCCATTTCGTTATTTTCATTTTTAACCCCAAAACGCGTGTAGTCTGTATAATTCATAAACGCATCTCCATTCTCATTGAGTCTCTCCAACAGTGTGTACTCTCCAACTTTAGTCGTCACAGTGTGTACTCTCCAACTTTAGTCGTCACAGTGTGTACTCTCCAACTTTAGTCGTCACAGAGTGTACTCTCCAACTTTAGTCACATTAGCTGTGCAGGATGCTATCAGAATCATTCAGAATCGAATTTTAGCAAACATCCACAAAATACATGCCATACCTATGTTATATGCTGCATCAAGAATAGTTTGTAATGATCCATTTTGCGAGATATATTTGCTGTGTTAGCTTCTGTATTATGTATGCCTCAGTGTATTGGAATGGCGAGCGAGTTTGGGGGCGGGGAGCACGAGCTCATTTGCATTTAAAGCAACCCACCCACAAAAACGGCTTGATTTTGCTCACACCCAAATCGGGGCAAATTTGACAAGCTATAATAAATTATCTGTGAGGTATTTTGAGCTGAAACTTCACAGACACATTCTGAATTATATTACGTCTTGTCAAAAGGGGCATAATAAGTCACCTTTAAGATGAGTTTGACATTTAGATTTTTTTTTTTTTCTGAGGAATCTAGAGAAACCTAGTGGTTTAGAACTATGCTTATGGCCACAAAATAATCAAAAACATTATCAAGTGATATTGTGATCATAACATTATTGTTTTTCATATAGCATTGTACTTTGAAATCATTGCGTCAAACAGCCAACTCTTATGTAATGGCATAAAAGAAAAAATATATTTTCTACTACGCAGAGTTATGGATAACATACTAAAAATAACACGGCTGCTATTAGTCTTATGTTTCATTAAGTCTTGATTTGAATTATTGCATATTATCATAATAAACGACAGTGAACACTAAAAATTAAAATGTGTGAGCCAGTGATTTCTACAGGATTTTGAACAAAAATACTCTAATTTAATTAGCCAAGTTTCATTAAGCTTTCAAATGATTAATATTTTGTTAAAGAATGACAGTAATGAGATAACCTGCGAGTGAGTCATCTGAGCTGATTCAGACTAACGATTCTTGCAATCAATCAGACTGATTCAATTGATTCACTAAACAGAACAAGTATACAAATGAAACCTATATTTTTTGCAGAAGTAGTTTGAGATTCAAGAGAATCACTCTTGAATGACAGTATAGTGGTACTGGTGTGAGCGGTTATTGTATTGTACTCTTAAGTGGCCGGCTTGCTTTATCAGAGCACATCCTCAACACAACAGGGCCGAAGGGCCATCCACGAGTCAAACTTTGAGCACATGGACGCATCACTGCGATAGACTACATCANTTTGAGTTGAGAAATACACATTTCAGCATTATCAGTAATCTGTGTGTGCATTTTCATTGAGAACCAAGCAAGATGACTCATGATACTATTTGTTTAGTATATCGCTATCGCATATCGCAATCGCAATATTGACCTCAATAATCGCAATATGACATTTTCCCCAAATCGTGCAGCCCTAATTCAGACTAACGATTCTTGCAATCAATCAGACTGATTCAATTGATTCACTAAACAGAACCACACTACTCAAGTATACAAATGAAACCTATATTTTTTGCAGAAGTAGTTTGAGATTCAAGAGAATCACTCTTGAATGACAGTATAGTGGTACTGGTGTGAGCGGTTATTGTATTGTACTCTTAAGTGGCCGGCTTGCTTTATCAGAGCACATCCTCAACACAACAGGGCCGAAGGGCCATCCACGAGTCAAACTTTGAGCACATGGACGCATCACTGCGATAGACTACATCAACAGAACAACAACCAGAGGCCAGAAACCGGAGAACGCACACTTTCTGGACAGAGGACTTGCTTGTCCACTTCCATTTAGCAGTCCTGACCCATCAGCCTCGGGCCAGGGCTTCTGACAGGCTTCACGTCAGGCAGGGGATCCGGCAGAAGAGGTCGCCGGCCCCGATGGCCCACTGAGGGCCAAGCACTGGCTCAGTTCTCGCCCAGGGTCCTGCAGTGCCACATCAGTGGTCCTCTCATGAAGGGAGCATGCAGCTGACCCAGAGAGCTCTGAATACCAGCCGACGGCTGAGAGCTGATGAATAAAGAACAAATAAATACAGACAAAAGACAATGAAAAGTGCAAAGCAGCTGGGCCACAAATAAAACTTTTGTAAAAAATAAATAAATTAGTTTATGCCACAGGCAAATGGCTACTTATAATGAAGTTATACTGCCGTTCAAAAATTTTTGAAAGAAGTCTCTTCTGCTCACCAAGGCTGCATTTATTTGATAAAAAATACAGTAAAAACAGTAATACTGTAAAATATTATTACAATTACTGTTTTCTATTATATATTGTAAACTGTAATTCCTGTGATCAAATTTGAATTTTCAGTATCATTACTCCAGTCTTCAGTGTCACATGATCCTTCAGAAATCATTCTAATATGATGATTTGCTGCTCAAGAAACATTTCTTATAATTATCAACGCTGAAAACGGTTGTGCTGCTTCATATTTTAGTGGAAACCAAGATGATTTTTTTCCCCGGGATTCTTTGATGAATAGAAAGTTCAAAAGAACAGAATTTATTTGAAATAGAAATCTTTTGTAATATGCATGCATGTCAGACATGCATGTCTTTACTGTCACTTTTGATTACTTTAATGCATCCTTGCTGAATTCAAGCATACATTTCTTTAAAAGGGGTCATGAACTACGTTGTTTTATTGTTTTATAATGTTTCCTGGGGTGCACTTATAATGTTAGTATGCTTTTTACATCAAAAATTTTCATAATTTAGAAATAAAAAGGCATTTTTCCTACCCTGATATTAGCCCTCTGATTTGAACGTTCTGTTTGAAGGGGCGTGTCTGCTGTGAGACTTCAGTGTAAACGCCCACTGCTGTGATTGGCTGACATCTTTGCACATGAAATAGCTAAGTATTACTCTCTCGAAAACTTTTAGCATGTTTTTACTATTACAGCTCTCAAGGTTAACTAATTGTAAAAAGTGTTGATTATAGCATTACATTTAGATCTATGGCATTATATTTAGATCTTGACATGAAAGGCAGCAGTGATGAACATTGTAGCCGATCACAGACATGTTGTTGAGCACATGAAAGCAGTGATCTTGTCATTGCAACTCAATTTCTGCACACCAATGAATGCTTTCATCATAACTAACAGTGCAAACGTGATGTAACTAAGAGATTCATTAAATAAAATGGGAGTTTTGGCGCGAGTCCAGAACTCAGTCACTGATAAACTCGCGCTGTTTGATTGACAGCTCCAGCGATTGTAAAGGCGATAGAAATCGCTTTCTATATATAATTTAGTCACTGTTTAAATAACTTTATTATTTTCATCCTACTAACAGAAACAACATAAAGTTGACTCTTTAGTCACTGGTTTGATTTACTGACACATAGACAAAAAACATCTGACATATCAGATCGGGCATTAGAATTAACAGTTACTTACATGTTGTTGCATTACTGTCGAGTCCATATCGTAAAAGTCTCTTTGCAAAGCCTGCGCCGAAATGCAATTGATTTTCCAAAGAACTGAAATGTACCGAATACAAATAAATAATGCTCAACTGAGACATTCACAAAAACCAACCTCAAACCTTTGAACGGTAGCGTATCTTGTTGCTTTCCTCACTGGTGAAATGTTAAAGGAACAGAGTCCCCAAATGTGTAAACAAACTCTCTTCAATCTACAAAACGTCTCTTTATCTCCTAATAAAACCTTCCATGATTATTTGTTAATCTGTGTAAATATCACCTAATTTGAGCAAGCGCAAGAAAACACATTAAAAAAAAATCTGTGACATACACAAACAAGCAGAACCTTCACTGTACAACACAAATTCAGTATTACAGCCCAAACCAAGATTCCCTATCAAAGGCAGGACAGTCTGGCAGGGAGCCATTCAAATCCAATTAGCAACTTCAAATTAATAGGGGCCTCCTAATGCTTTGTCAGCCACATTAACCAAACAGCTGATTAGAGATATTCCCAAACGCACAGAAGAGCAACAATCTAATTGAGAGATCACAAAACAAAGATGAGAGCTTCATGGAGAGGAACATGGGGAATAAAACTCCAACAAACTTAAAGGATTGAGCGTTTAAGACTTATGTGAATGGCCAGGCATTTAAACCTCATTAGTTTTTGAGGGCTAAACATTCAGATAGTTCTCATAAGAACCGTATGAGAGGTTGTGCGCTTCAAGACAAACACGAATAAGTTGAACATTTGATGACGGTGATAGATTTGTGGTTAGATATGGTTCGTTTTACTCTTCGGAATTGTGTATAAATGAATTATTATATTATATATATATATAAACATTTGGGGTTGGTACCCCCATTGGTACAACACATTTTACTTCTATTATGTATAATATGTATTATGACCATAAATCAGGTACATTTTTATTTCATGTTGACTTTAACTGTATTTATTCTTCACATAGCCAACAGTAGTAACTGGAGGTGATAAAGTCAGACTTAAGTGGCTTTCTTACATTCGAACAAAGAGTGACTGTTTGGGCCCCAGTCCAGGAGATGAATACTTCTCGACCAGAGCCAGCGTACTGAAGCCAAACTTGTGGATGGGCTCGTTGGAGTCCAGCGGAGGGAAGTCTGTGTCCACCTCCCCATCATCCTCAGCGATGTGGAGACAGTAGGTGTTGACATTTTCACTGAGGAGGCAAGAAAGGAGAAAATAAGAGAGAGCAAACTCAAAGAGAGTGTTGTTGTCGATGTTAAGCATGTTTACTATTTCAAAAAGGAAAAATCCTTGTTCCCATTATAAGAATCAAAGGCATATTTTGGTAACAAGTAACGTGAGTAACACACTTCATGTGTGTGAATTCATTGCAATTAATTTAATTCATTATATACTACCGGTCAGTTTCTTATGCTCACCAAGGCAGCATTTATTTGATCAAAAATACAGTAAAAACAAATAAAGAACTGTTTTCTATTTTAATATATTTTAAAATATATAATTTTCAGAAGCCATTACTTCAGACATCAGAGTCACATGATCCTTTATAAATCATTCTAATATGCTGATTTGGTGCACCATTAATAATGGTTCTTGTTATTATCAACGTAAAAAACTGTTTTTGCTACATAATATATTTGTGGAAACTTTTGTGGATTCTTTGATGAACAAAAACTTCAAATCAGCATATTAGAATGATTTCTGAAGGATCACGTGACACTGAAAACTGGAGTAATGATGCTGAAAACTCAGCTTTGATCACAGGAATAAATTACATTTTACAATATATTACAGTATAAAATAGCAATTGTTATAATATTTCACAATAGTACTGTTTTTACTGTATTTTTAATCAAATAAATGCAGCATTTGTGACTATAAGAGACTTCTTTCAAAAACATGAAGAAAATCTTAATTATTCCAAACTTTTGACCAGTTACTTCTTCTAAAATTACTTCTGATCCCTAAAGGGATAGTTCACCCAAAAAGGAACATTGTGTCATTAATTACTCACCCTCACTTTTATTCATCACAAATTAAGATCTTTTTAATGAAACCTGAGAGATTTCTGTCCCTCCGTTGACAGTCATCTCTGAACGAAAGTCTCACAGGTTTGGAACGACATGAGGGTGAGTAATTCGTTTTCATTTTTGGGTGAACTAACCCTTTAAATCAAATTTTAATTAAAAATAAGTTCACAAAACTATCTCATATGAAGTTAATAAGTTATGTCTGTGTAAAAGTGGTTCTGAAGGACTCTTTTTAAAAGCTCTGGTTTGTTAAAGAGGGGCAACATCGGTCTCTCTGACCCATGATGAGAACAACAGAGACTTCAAACAAAAGCATCCAGACACAATTTATGACTCAAGGCATGTAAATGCGGGCTATTCATTGAGGGGCAAAAACTTTGAGCACTTGTTGGGATGCAGCCTGGCACAGAATAAGGATGAATCAAAACAGAAGCACTGGGAAGAGTTAACTTTACTGGTTTAATGGTTAAACCTTTTGTGGTATCATTATATATAGTGTAGGCTGGCAGTATTCCAGATTACTTTTGCCCAGAGCTTTGTTTTATATCATAATGGATCGACTCCTTAAGGAAAACTGTTCCATCAGAAATACAAAACTAACAGGAACCCATTCCACATTTCATTCAGCGCAGACACATTAAGCTTTGTCTTTATGATATAGCTTTCATCCCTCGAGGGCAATGCCTGCGCTGGTGCTTGTGCTGGGACGATGGCGTTTTAATTTGCTCTGACACACTGTCGAAATCCAGGCCTGAGCTGTAAAGACTAACTGTCATAGTGTTAATCAGACCCATGATCCTGCTCAGGCAGCCTGAGGAGATAACAGCCGACTGAGAGAAGTCCTGGATCGGTGCTGTTTGGGCTCCAATAACATGCACTTCTTACTTTCATCTCCAAATTCTGTGCCATCAAAGATGACTATGGCACTGTTTACACCTGGTATTAAGATGCAATTCGGTAGATCGGATCACAAGTGGACGACGCTAAATACAGGTGTAAACGGGGTCTAAAACGTTTTGAGCTTGTCCACTTTTGACCACTTCCAAAGTAAGTCGAAAACACATTTGGCCCTATCATACACACCGGCGCAATGCGACTCCAGGCGCGACAAGTGTTTTTCGCTAGTTTCAGCTCGACGCAGCTATCATTTTCATGTCCAGCGGCATGTTGTTTAAATAGCAAATGCACTCGCATCCATCTGTTCGCCCATGGGCATGCTGGTCTGAAAACGAGGTGTGTTCAGGCGCATTGTTGGCGTGTTGCTATTTTGAGGCAACTGAAAACGACTGTGCCATTGACCTACAAAAACCTGGTCTAAAGTCAATGGAGCAGTATTTTTTTCATAATTTAAAGGGCATGTTAGTAATATGCGCTTATAGGCGGGTGCACAACGCGCATACACTCTGCATGTTGCACACACAGGGATGCGCAGCAGCACACAGACATTTTTAAATATAAAAAATAAAAGGATTCCTCTCTGGAGAAGCGTTCAGTCTTTTCGCTTGCAAATTCCGCCATGTAAATAGCGAATCAAGACCCAAGTTTGGTTTGATGATGAAAAACGTACCAAGCACAATGTTCACTCACCAATTCTAATTTCGAACACACACTCACAGAGTTCGGCATGGTCTTGCGTCTGTCAGAGCAGAAACAAAAGCTAATGCTCTCTGTGTTTTTCTGTCATCTTTGGTCTCGTTCACATGTAAATTGCGTGAGCTTATTTCGTCCATTAGAATAAAAAAAGATCTGAAAAAACCCATACATTTACCCGCCCATAGACCCTCCCCTCGAAGAAATCAGGACAGAAGTGGTCGAAAGTGGACAAAAGAGACATATTAAAACACCAGGTGTAAACAGGAACGCGTCTCCCTCATCTTCTTGTGATCTTATCAACCAAAACGCATCTTATTACCAGGTGTAAACAGGGCCTATGTTCTCCTGAATATCTAAGATCCATATCAATCTTAATGTTTCAAAAGACCTTCTGTCTGATTCTTAACCCTGACATAAGACACAAAAACATGTGTTTTTTGTTGAGTACCATATCTGATAAATCAGCCTTTAATGGCTCACATAGTATGATATAGTGAGAATAAGGAGTTCCTATTCAAGGGAAACAAAAACAAACTCAATTTTATTTTGAGGTCCAAACTGAGCAAAAATATGCAATTTGGTGCAGTTGCTGATATTGATATGGCCTTTCATCCATCCATCCCTCCCATCACTCTAAACTTTCTTTGTAAGGCAAACCTGGGTTTGTCTAACATTATCCAACCATCCCCCATTTTAGAACACAAGGCTTATCATATTGGGGTTTTTTAATAAATTCTGACAAAACCTTTACAGTTACGCATAATTTATGATTGTAAATGTTTAACTGATGAGTTGTCAATACAATATATAACCTAGGGTATGATTTTACACAAAAAATTCAACATGTCTGACACAAAATAGTAACTGCAAATTGACGTTTTGCTGCCTGGAGTCAAGCGGTTTCTGCGAACTGCTGACAGCGATCTGAATGTCCTGAAAGAATCATCTTTGAATTCAAGAGGGGCATCTCTTTACCTTGATCCTCACTCAAAAGCAGCTTTCAGAAGGTCTCTAGTAATGGCCAAAGCCGTACGGAAGTAGTAGACTCATTGAAACCCCACACAAGTAGCGTATCTCTTCCTCTCTACAGCCTGACCCTCCTCCAGGGGGAAAAGGCTCATTGCTATGCCAATCAGGTCTCACATCAACCACCAAGACTGTCTGTGTGAGGCACCAAGCTGCCCAAGAGGGAATCTGCTTTTTTTTTTTACCCCTCGTCTCCTCTCCATTTTAATGGTTACCCTCTCCTCAATCTGACCGAAGTATAAATCTTCATATTGTACCATGTACCAGGGAGAAAATTCCTGCACTATTCGGTCAGCAAACCTCGGAGACGCACTGAATGAGGAGATGAGAAAGAAACCCAGGGGAATCCCTGCTTTCGCTGGGAAAGGTCAAGACTGGCATTAGCAGCAGAGGTAGATGGGAAAAGAATATAAATGCCTCTGGGAAGGATCACTAGAACATTAGTTGGAGAGTAACACTTTTCAAGCATGTTGACAACAGGAATATTTTATTTATGACACCCTAAACAAGTAACCATTAAAGTCCCTGATATACTCACAGCAAAGCTGTTTCAAACTCCTGAGATTAACTCCAATCAAACTTAATTTTGGTCTGATTTTGTTCTTAATAACATCACACAAGTCCATACTTCGATTTCGCTTTAAGTATATTGACACCTTAAAGGGTTAGTTCACCCAAAAATGAATTTGTGGTTCAGAAACCTCTCGGATTTCATCAAAAATATCTTAATTTGTGTTCCGAAGATGAGCTAAGGTCTTACGGTTTTGGAATGAGGGTGAGTAATTAATGACAGAAATTTCATTTTTGGGTGAACCTTTTAAGGATAACGTTAACATTAAAGCAGCGGAATATGAAGAGATGATCAAGTTTATTCTACTAACATGAGCTTGGGTTCACGGCCTTCACAGGTGTACTGCCAGCAGATGAGCCCGATTAGATCGTGGACCCGAGCGTTAGCCATCGTGACCACCGTCATGGGGTGAATCTTTTCTTGGGTCGACTGCATTGAGAGGTAGACGTCAATTTTTTTGGTTGCCGTTGTACCAACATGGCCCTGAAAAAGAAAGGTGAAGGAAGCATGACTGTAAGCAATGTGATTGAAAAGATACTGAAAATGTTAATGCAAAAAGTAGGTGAATAGATAAAAATAAATGTCAAATCATGGCTTTTTTTGAGCCTTGGTTCTCACTCGGTAGGCACAGGTTTTAATCTGGTTTGTCTCATGTCCTGACTACATTAGTGCTTTCTATCCTCAAAATGATTTTGTTTCTTGTCAGTTTGTCAGTACAAGTAGCAAATATGCCCAAAGATCAAATTCTGAAAAATAAAATAAATAAAATAAAAAGAATCTGAAATAGTTATTACAAATTAATTGATTAATAAATAAAGATATTGCTAATATCACTTACAACATTAAAATAAACTTACATTCATTTGTTTGGACTGTATTTAATATTTTACTGGAAGAGGGGAAGCCTTTTTTGTTTTCCTGACAAATTCATAGTACAGAAAACAGAGTGTTTGTAAAAACATGAATCTAAAGAGCCAAAGGGGACCACAGGTGATAAAGACAGCTGTAAGTGATGCACAATGACAAACTACACCTAAAATCTCCAAGACTGTCAAAAAATTAAAACAGCAGTCTTTCTCTGTTCTGCGAAGGTGTTATAGCCTGGAGCTGATCCTAATGCAAGGAGACAGGAGAGAAACCTGCGTGACATCATGTGTTTCTGTCCTGTATTTTAGAAAGTGCATGCTTAGAGGGTGATGAAAAGACTCTTTAACCCATCCCAAAAAATTCTTTATTAAATTAACTCTGCTATTCACTTAAAGCCTCATTTCATATTTTTCAACAATGAGTGTTAATGGTGAGCTCTGAAAATTGAGTGTGGAAGTGGGAGTTAAGCATGTTCATTGTTTTTAATCATGCAAGAGAGGAAGGGTTCAGCCCTCCAACATTCATCGACAGTTATTAACTATAATAATCCTCATCATTATTAATAATAAGTCTGCGTGAACCGGAAACTGCGACCGACTTTACTTCAGTATTGTGATGTATTTATCGAGTGAAACAGAATATTGAATGAGACAAATAGAGGGTGTGGCTTGTTTTTTTCCCTTGTGGGAATTGATTGGATCTAGAAAAGTGGGCGTTTAATTCAGCAAACTGACGGCTGGAGAGAATGTTCTACCCAAACTGACGTCATCAGAGAAGGAAGGCCATCCAGAGAAGTACATTTTCAGATTTTGTTTAAAGATTACAAAGACGAAAAAAATTGTGGATTAACTTGCACAGATGAATTGTTCACCACAAGACAAGTAATGTGCACCAACAAAGTAAATAGGGTCAATTTTGATTTCATGACGACTTTAACTCAAACCATAAAAAGTTGTAGTTACTTGAAATTAAATAAACATTAACTGAAATAAAATACAACATAAACTTATTTTATTTCACAGCCACCAAAGAAACATTTCATATATTCATTTTGTTTAACTTGATGTATTAAAATGACTAAAACTGAAATAAAAAAATAAATTTTTTAAAAAAAAAAACTATTAAAAATGACAAAAACACACAACAAAATCAATAAAACATTAACTAAAATAAAAACAATAATAATAAAAAACTAATAAAAATGATATATATATATAAATTCAAAACATAAATACTATAATAGTATCTCTGTAATTCTAAAATGACACTAATAACGATGCATTATTCTGTCTAACTAATTATTAGTGGTCAATCGAATTATCAATCGCAAAAATTAATGAATCACACATTTTTCTGTAATTAATCGTGATTAAATGTGATTAAAAATATTGAACTTTTTAATTTTTTTATTGTAATAATTTCACAGTTACTCTCCAAATTAGATGTAGAAACAACTTAAAGACAGTATATTTTAAATATTTGTTTAATGGCATCTTTTTATGACTAAAGGCCAGTATCACTGATACTAATACTGTACTAATGTCTCTATGAAATGTATTTTTTAAAACAATTATAGACATTCAACATTGCAGTATAAATCTATCAATTTCAAAATTTATTAGGCTTTAAAAAATAACTTTTAATTTAAGTGAACTTAAAACAATCTTCACATAAACCCATTATAATAAATGTTATATTTACCTGTCTAACAGGAAGGAAATATACAGAAATTGAATAAAGTTAATAAACACTTTACAGTCTTCACTGCATAAATTCTTATTAAGGCTACAATTTTCTCTGTTACATTTGTTCTTTGATTAACATTAATCACAGCAACTGGTTAATTAGGCTGCTGTCACTCTAAAGCCCGGAACACACCAAGCCGACGGTCGGCCGTCGGGCAGTTTTTGTGCATCGGCTGACTAAGTTTTCTCAGTGTGTTCCACACCGTTCGCTGAAGTTGGCTCGCCATTTTTTTTTCGGCTGATTTGACATGTTGAATCGTCGTCGAGCCATCGGAGAGAGAGAGAACTGTGATTTGCTGTTCAGTATAGCAAACAAGTCAGTTCATGAGAATATAAGCAAAAGTTATGAAAGCAAGCAAATAAGTCATGATGGCACAGACAGAAGGTTGTTCTAATTTTACGTCATCTTACCTGAGCACTCGAATGCAGAAATATTTTAATAATAACATGTACGGAGTGGAATAAAGAACATGATCAGCATGACTGATATTCAAAATGGTAAGCAAGCGCTGCTTTGTTTATGGTTTGTATACATGCAGTCTTAGTTTTGAATGACAAATATAGAAAAATATATCTGCTTAAATAGACAGTTATCTCCCTTATACACAGGCGCAGAACGCGTTCAAACACATATTTTTTCCCCGATTCAGCCGACATGAGGCGACAACACCGTCGGCTTTCATTGCCGCTAGTTCTTTAACGTCGGGTTGGTGTGTCCCGGCCTTTAGACCTTTTAGAGGAAAAGTAGTACTTAGTCTAAACACAGAAGTGCTCACCTTGCCATCAAATTTGGAGTATTCGTTGAAGGGGTTGTTGAGCTGTTGGGGACACTGTTCTAGCCGCAGCGAGAGTGTGGATTTACTGCCTGTGCTCCGGGGCCTGTCCTTAAAGTCCTTCTTTTCAAAAAGCGAGCTCAAGTCGTCTGCTACAAAAATCAACAGAGGAAAATCCATTCAAGTAATGAAGAAGAGAAAACGAATGTGAACTTTGTTCATTTGAGTACAGCTACTGCTACTGTACCTGATTGAGACGAGCTTCTCTCTTTCCACTGAATATTTTTGCACTTGATCTGGTTCTGTCGTTCTTTCCTCAGTCGCTCCAGTCTTTGAGCTTTAAATGAAAAGACTTTCATCTCATTAACAGTGTCAGTGGTGTTACCCCATTAGAGTTCAAAATGGTCAACTTCAGTTAAATGGAAAACAGACATGTCTATTATAATTCTGTTACAACTTTGATTGACAAATTCAAGGGATGAATTCACCTGGAGAAAAAATACATAGCAGGTTATGAAACCTTTCCAGCTATGATACATCTTTGATTAAAAATGCTGAAGACAGACAGGTTACTATAGGCTGATTATTTAAATATTAAAGCACTGGTTATCTAACAAATCAATGTCTAACTTGACCCACTATTACACTAGTATTTTCCTTGCCAATAAGCTGCCAAAAACGTGTTTCGATGAAATATGACCTGGACATTTGTTTTTGAGATTCAATTCAAAAGAAATAAAAATAATACACAGTATATTGGATGGTGATCAAGACAATTAAAAAAAAACACACATTAACATAGCTGCTAATTCTGTCTGGACATTGTTGTTGTTTTTTATTAATTAAATTTATTACAGCAAATACTACCATGATGTATACTAAAACATTTGTACTTTACAAATCTAATTGAAATCATTATTTTTCTTATTACATTAAGTGACATCATGAAAACAATGTCACAAAAGGAATAAAAATGAATGGCCTTAAAATGCATAACACAGTTTACAAAACACTTTTATTTAAAGGTCTATTGTGAAATTAAAGGGTTAGTTCACTCAAAAATGAAAATTTGATGTTTATCTGCTTACCCCCAGCACATCCAAGATGTAGGTGACTTTGTTTCTTCAGTAGAACACAAATTATGATTTTTAACTGCAACCGCTGCCCTCTGTCAGTCTAATAATAAGAGTGAATGGGAACTTGAACAATAACAGTCGAAAAAACTTCCATAGACAAATCCAAATTAAACCCTGCGGCTCGTGACGACACATTGATGTCCTAAGACACGAAACGATCAGTTTGTGCGAGAAACCGAACAGTATTTATATCATTTTTACCTCTAAAACACCACTATGTCCAACTGCATTCAGCACTCGTTTAGTGAGGTCTGATCGCGCTCTGACAACGGCAGTGATGTCTCGCCCGTATACTGCAATGTCAGAGCGCGATCAGACCTCACTAAACGAGTGCTGAATGCAGTTGGACATAGTGGCGTTTTAGAGGTAAAAAATTATAGAAATACGGTTCTCGCACAAACCGATCGTTTCGTGTCTTAGGACATCAATGTGTCGTCACGAGCCGCAGGGTTTAATTTGGATTTGTCTATGGAAGTTTTTTCGACTGTTATTGTTCAAGTTCCCATTCACTCTTATTATTAGACTGACAGAGGGCAGCGGTTGCAGTTAAAAATCATCATTTGTGTTCTACTGAAGAAACAAAGTCACCTACATCTTGGATGTGCTGGGGGTAAGCAGATAAACATCAAATTTTCATTTTTGGGATAACTATCCCTTTAAGCTGTGTTATTCAGAAATACCATCTGAAGCAAACTTGGAAAAACAACATGACATTCATTGTTAGTCAGACAATCACCGTCTGAACAAACACTCTCAACTTCAGTCTTTCATTCATGTCATTCGATTATATTAGGACAAGAATATTCAGCATGTCTACAAAGAAATAAAAGACATTTTACATTTATTTCATGACGTCTTCAGTTGATCTACATAATTTTTAATTTTACAAACATACAAATGCATGTTAAACAATATGCATATATAAGATTGTCTACAAGCTGCATATATACATTTGTATGCGTTTGTAACAGGTTATATTCAAAACTTGTACACTTAAAATTAAAAGATTTAGTCAGAGAGCACTCGGCTGGTATTTTGAGAGCAAGTACAAATATGCAGCACTTGAACTTGAAGTATGTATTCAAATGTAATCCCCTTTAATTGCAGGGCAAAAGTTTCCCTTAAAGGGTTTTTGCTCTGAAACATCTCATCAACAAAAAGTGTTTTGTTGATTCTGCAACTGCAACCTGAGTGGTCTGGGACACATGAAGGCAA
>RJVU01007700.1:1145069-1156461 GCA_003731715.1 Anabarilius grahami | reverse complement strand
AAACCATGAACTATAATCTTTTCCCAAAGATGTGAATGCAAACACTCAACTTTGTACATTGTTGCATTCTGAACTGTCATATTGCAATTTGTAACGCAACATGAAACAAAACTGGTGATCGTTGCTTCAACAATAATGCAAGAACTTACATTAAGTTGAATTGGCAAAGAGTGTTTAGTTTTACAAAGCTGACCATCGTTATAAGTTTCTAGGCAAAGCAAAATTATTAGCTATTTGTATTAGCCTAAATTTCAGCTGAACAGCTGTGGCAGGTACACTGAAAAACATTTGCTGTAGAAATGTTTCAATCAGCAACTGCTAGCAAATTTCACAAACAGTGTTTCTAGTATTCTCTTGTAAAACATGCTCCAATAATGTTTGCTTTAATTACAGTTTCAAAAAAGTATTTTTTACAGTGTAGTTATACGAAATCTCATGGGTCAGTAAGGTAATTCTGAACTAAAAACCATAATGTCCACAGCTATCCAAAGAACTGAATCAAGTTGATTCGATCAGTGTTCATATAGAACAGATTTCAACTCTATTAAAAATATATATAGATCACTTGAAGTCATGAAATAATATGAAAAGGTCTTCTGTCAAATTAAAGAATATTCTTTTGAGATCACAAAATTAATTGCTGAAATTCAAACTGAAAATGATTCATAGATAAGATACATCAGATTCATATTGATATTTTCAGCACTGTTTCCTGTCCTGAACACTTGCTTACCAGCAGGCTCAGGTCTCACGAAACTGTCTTGTCGTCCTGGGGACAAGTTGTTCAGATGGTTGATAATAGAGTAATATTTCAAAGATTCCCTCTCCAACAAAAGCATCGCAAAACCAGAGCTAAGCCACATCTATTTCATCAAAGCTAGTGATTATAAATCCCTACCCCAGGATTAATTCACATTTCAACATTTGCCATGACGAGAGGTACTGACTGAAACTGAATGACTCCAGGAACAATCCTCAACATAACCAGGTCTCAGTATTTCAATCCTTTTTACAAAAACGGAAAGCTGTTTGTGTTCAAACAAGCATAACATAATTAGAGCCTTGCATAATTACATCTAAATCTGTAGTTATAACTGTTATATTGATGCACGATATATAGGCCACCATATCGGTATCGGCCGATATACGTTCATTTATAATGTTATCATTATCGGCATGATAAGAAAATTTGGTCGATATATTAAAGCCGATAAATAATGGATTGTTTCCTTCAGCCGAGACACTTCAGATGCTCACTGTCCACCATAATGGTTTTGAATTGCTTGAAATATGATTGAAATCGCTTCAATAAAGGAAAATACAATTATGTACAATGTACAGCGCAAGTCTATAATTGTGTGCTTGGGACATAGCTTTTAATGGATAGACTTTTGTTTTTATAATTAGGCTCTCAAAAATTGTATACAAATTTTGATTTAGATTTATCGGCCAATATATCGGTTATCGGCTTTCAAATATAAAGAATTATCGGTTATCGGTATCGGCCAAAATTTTCATATCGCTGCATCCCTAATTGGTTCAAAAGCAAAATATAATAGGCATAATTCACCTGTAATGTGAGAAAACAACCGTTTTCTGTGTGAAAAGTTTTTGTTTTTGTGAAATTACTCATTTAATATAATTAGAGAATCACTCAAAAACCATTTTAATATAAAACATTGTGTTTGCTGGTGTCTACTGAAAAACATAGATGAGACACACACCAGAGATATTCTCTGTAATAGTCCAATATCAAAACACTAAAAATTGTGTTCATATTGATTATTTGGAATAAGATTAATACTGAAAAAAAACAAAACAAGAAAGACCAGACTTAATGCGTAATTTGTTATCAGATAAGCTTACTGATTCCAAAAGACAAAAGATCCAATTTCACCAGAAACAATTTTAGCACTGGAAACAGGTTTGCAAAGGCAAGATCGTCTAAGAGTACAAATCAATTTCAGTCAGTTGCCATTCCCAGCCAACAAGCACAATCAGATTAACCCTTGATCACAGAAAAAGGAAACAAAATCAGATAATACAATTATTTCCCCAAACAAACAATTCATTAAATGGTACCTATTGAGATCAAAATGCTTTGTGAAATTTCCTTTTTATTTATGTAAACATATAGTGAGCCCCAGATTATTTTTCCAATATTCTCTGTGGCTGGTACAGTAAAGCATATAATGTAGAGCGCTGCATTAACAGGAAAGCTTTAAGGGAAAGATGAAGCAGCAAAAAGCTATAGTGTTTAAGTCTAGCCTAATTCAAAACTGGCTTTCTGCTTTGATTTGCTCCAAGGTTTCAGCCTATTGATAATCAGTAAGCAGTAGGGATGGGAATAGTAAGGAAACTAATGATTCTGGCTCCAATTCAGATTCCACTTAAAGATTCTGGTTCCTTAAGGACTGCATTGACAATTCTTTCAGCTTTTCAGAATGAACACTATTTAGAAAACAATTCAATTGCAATCAATTGCATTTATGGCCTGATGTCATAAATAAACGTTTTAGGTCAATGATCACTTTCTGGAGGCATTCCAGAACTGTTATTGGAAAAGGAGCCAGTTTTTGATTCCCAACCCTAATAAGCTGTGATTTCTGTCCATCTGCAAGCCATGGAGCAGTTTAGATGATGACCAAATAAATGCTAGTCTTGATGTAATGATAACACATCACACTTATTTAACTTAACACATTTGTTGTTGTTGTTTACCTTCTTTAACAGCAAGTTATGGCTGTATTTCCTGTTAGAGACCTAAATGGCTTCAAATGTTGCATTTATCAGCATCATCAACCTGACTGCTTAAAGCAGAGCAATACAGACAGATTTCATTTTTCATACATTTCAGAGAGAAAGAGAAGTACTGAATCACAGGCCGACACCGCAGAGCAAACTAGAGCAGAAACGTGCAAGGTTTAGTTTAGGCCGGCATCCCATTAGCAGATTTTTTTATATTCAGCATGTTTGATATTATCGGTTAGCAAACTCTTGTGGCCTTGGTAGTGACCAATGAGCTTCAAGACAATGACAAACCATTGTCATGCACATATATGATCCCACTGCAAAATGCAAAGCCACATACTGAAAATACTGATAGAGCAAGCATGAACACACTTAAAGGTGGGTTAAGTAGATTTTCAAAAATGCTGTTGAATATTGTATTTGGATATTTAAAATCAACCCAAACAAACCCACCCCTCTCTTCATTGCTCCGCCTCCAAAACTCACACTCCCATTCTAACCACCCTGCTACGAGTCGGTCTCAAACCCCGGCCCGATCGCTGCTGGCAGGCAAGGCGAGTGCACTACCAATCGCGCTAAACACCTCATTCTCTAGCGATCGTCACTGTGCAGTAGTTTACCTGCACAACTCTCACTATCTGGCCTCTGTTACACACGCAATGTTTATCACAGCTGACGCACAACAAAATGCTTTACAAAAAAATAAATTGCAGCTGATGAACAAACGACAAGGAAGCACAAAAAATGAACGCACAGTACACAAGAGTAATACAAAGTATTCGTAGTTAGTTGCCAACAGCACAGCAGCTCCAGACAATCAAAACCCAGTGTTACTCATATGTGAAGCAGAATCAAAGCAGCCTCCGCATCTGTTTTCAGGCCTTCCCGCTTAGCTCTCTCCAGCACTGGAGAGCTTGTCTAATATTAAAGCGGGTCCTAAAGCGCTTGCCCAGTCATAAGCCATTCCGGTGATATTCTTTTCAGCTCTTTTGTATTGTGTCTCATCATCTCTCTTTCTGCAGTTTTTTTTTCTTTCAAATCTCCCTCTTGCTCGTTCTGTCTCTTCAACCATCATACGCCCCCTAATGCTGATTGGTTACACGATTGTTGTTGGTGTAGGCCCGACTAACTTCCAAACAGTGTTTTTCAAAATCTACTTACTCCACCTTTAAGCTGGTTTGAGCGATACTCCTTACTAAAATTGAGCGTGTGGAATACTACATAATACTAGTGGATAGATACCACTTTTAGCTGTACATAGTGTTTGCGTTTAATTAGATTAATTAATCACCACATCATGTAATTTATTAGATTAAAAATTTTAATTGCTTGACAGCCCTAATTAATACATTATTATTATTTCTAAGACAGAAATATAATACTATTGTAATACAACTGGATTGTAAAATAAATTCATGTTTCATAATAAATTAAAATATTTTACTTGAGACTGCAAGTGTCTTAATATCTTTACTTGAAAGATTTAAAAGTTAAATTTTTATTTTGGAAAAAAAAAAAATGTAGGAAGCTTTTTAAGTTTCTGTGAATTGAAAACAGGTTTACAAACAGCTCTCATCACAAATCTAGTGAAATGATGTAATTATCTATCTACAAATGTCGGATATTATGCAAATGTGAAAAAGTGCAGCTGGCCAATAGCCAATAGCATTTAACTTTTCATAAAACCAGGCGTGAGAAGGTTTTGGGCGATACGTCTTTACCTGTACCAACCACATCAGTAAGCTGGATTCAGGGCCCCAAAAGCAGAAAAGTCAGAATCAGAAAGCTGCTTGCCTGTGTTGGAGCGCCGTCGGATGCCAAAGTCCCAGCTGGAGGTGATGTCGACAGACTGAGAGAGATCACATGTCTGGCCATCTCCTCCACCGCTGCCGTCGCCATACGAACCCCCGGACGAGCCTCCGCCAACAGACACCACAGACGAATGGCACTTCTCCAGATCCACGTCGTGATCAATAAGAACCATCTCGCACATCCCGGTGTCATCGCTGGTCACGTGGGACTGCCGGATGTGGGCCAGGATGATGGCGGGGTTGTCGAGGAAAGCCATTCTGAGCACCAGCCACTCTCGCCCCTCTGTCTCTCTCCGGGTCTCTGTCCGGATGTGCCGACCCTCAGTCGGAGTTAGAGGCTGAAGATTCCTCAGCAATGCGGCGTCTTCTTTTCCTTCTTTTTGGGGTTATTTTCTCCTCTCCATGGTGGGACATGGATGCCTGCCTGCAGGGTAACACAGCCCAGATGTTTAAACATTAAGTCACAACACCTACACATATCATACAGTCACTTAAGTAATATATTTAACCTATAAAGCATACTGTATCATGATGATGATGATACATTTTATTTATACTGCGCTTTTCTCAAACCCAAAGCGCCAGACCATACTTTCTAATGATGTTACCAAGCGGCAACATGGAAATGCAAAACAAAATGGGTCCAAGTACTGAACCCTGTGGAACGCCCTGCTAAACTAATGTTGCCTCAGATGTGTTTTTCCCCAGACAAACATGCTGAAAACGATCAGTTAGATAGGATTTAACCATTCGAACACAACACCAGAGATGCCTAACAAAACACGCAACCTATCAAGGAGGATGATATGAGATATGGTGTACAAAGAAGCACTAATGTCTAGTAGAACTAAAATGCTGCAAGCACCCGTCTCAGCAGAAGCAAGAAGGTCATTTGTGACACTTACAAGTCCAGTCTCTGTGTGTCCAAATCTGAATCCAGACTGGAACGGTTCCAATAAATTGTTTTTGGACAGATATTACTGTAGCTGGCCAACAACAACTACTTCAAGGACCTTAGCCAGAAGGCAATAGGCCTATAGTTAGATAAATCTTCAGCATCGCAACCAGATTTTTTTAAAAACTGGTGTGATAACGGCCGTCTTACGGGTTAGATGAACCTGGACGGTGGCTAAGAAATTGTTAATAATTGAAGTATAGGATATATGTGTGGCAAACACTGTTTTAGGACCTCAGTAGGCAAAGGGTCAAAAAAACATGTGGATGAACTCATAGACATGGCCGATTTCAAAACAATGTCTACACTGACAGTAGCAAAGTTAGAAAAAGAAGTGGAAAGTGAGTTTTTAGGATGAGATTCAATAGAGAGACAGAAGAAACGGAGCTATGGATACAATGGACTTTCTCACTGAAGTACTTGTTAAAGTTGTTACACATCTCATCAGAAGGACAGATACTTTTATTTTGAGGTTTAAGAAGATTATTGATTGTCTTAAATAATGTCCTAGGGTTAGCAGCACCTTCATTGATCATCTGTGAATAGTATGCCTCTCTGCTAGCTTTTAGAGCAAGATGATTTATTTATATACATATTTAATACATGCATTTCTAAGGCCTCTAAATTACCAAATTGATCCTGAAATCCCTGTTGTACACAATCTACATGCCTTCTGATGATAGTTAGAAGTAAAAGGTCTTTAGTATAATTGCAAAAACATCCCACGTCAGCTGTGAAATCTTTACTGATTGTTATAAAGTAAATGTAAGAATAACTTTTGTTTTGTTAGTAATATTTAAAGATGAACACTTATGGACTGAAACAACTTTTAGGTTTACTTGATTATCCATACATTTTTTTTTTTTTTAAATCATGTGTGAGCATAAAATCTTTCGAGGAACTTTTATTTGTTCATCTCTCAATCATCATTGTGTTGCATTACATTATATGTTTTGACCCCTACAATTAAAACTACAGCTTTGCTCATTAAACTAAGTATTTAAATAGCATCTTACCAAGATAATATATATATATTATTAAAAGATATAAAGTAAAACTGATATTTATATGCATTTTACTAAAGCAGTCTGCTATAATATATGGTTTACATTACAAGTTATCAGAACTTCATCCTACTTTTTGACCATATAAATAACAACATCAGCACAAAATTGCATGTTAAAAAAGATTTTTAAAAAGTTCAATAAACTGCAAAATCCATTCAACTTCTTCACGGGGGATATACACTGGTATAAACCAGTCTTCCAGGCTCTAGTCTTGTTCTCATGAGGATGTTTATGATATAAACACACAGTAAAGTATATACATACAGTTGGTTAGTTACAAACTAGACACTAGCTGTCATGATCGCTCCTGTCACCAGAAACCCAAACAACAAACTTCCTAACTAGTCTAAGACACAGGCAGGGACAACCGTACCAAATAATTACACTACATGTTAAAATGTTTTTAAAATTATAATGAGAAATGATAGTGCTAAAATGCTAATTAGCCAGCAAGCTAGCAATTTCTTATTTTAAACCGCATTAATTGTGTTCGTTATAAAGGGGAACTGTTCACAATTGCACTCACGTTGCTCTCTGATAAGAATAACATTATATTTGAATAACACTGTTGATAAAACACCCGTAGGCAACAGCTCACTGAACGCGCTAGTCGGGCCCTGCTAACGCTCGTGCTAATCTGCTCGATAAGCCTCAAACATCACCCCATCATTACCTTCATTCATGCCTGTAACAGCGGCTGAAAACATCACAGACGCGCCACACCGTCTGAGCGAGGGAGAGACTGTACTGTCTCATTTCATACTTGTGGAGATATCGTCCCAAAAACAGAATAAATGTGTCTGTTGTTTACTCTGTTGTTCCTGTGTTGGTGGTCCTGTAAGCTACTTCCTGCGGGTTTACCCCTCATACCGGAAGTACACCGCTCTGGAAAACACCCTCGAGAACCAAAGATGGACTAGGCAAGCGGCCAATCGAGGCTAAGAGAAAGTAGATAGAGTTTATTTAGTTTTATTACATTTAGATAGATAGATAGATAGATAGATAGATAGATAGATAGATAGATAGATAGATAGATAGATAGATAGATAGATAGATAGATAGATAGATAGATAGATAGATAGATAGATAGATAGATAGATAGATAGATAGATAGATAGATAGATAGATAGATAGAAATAATGAATTACATATTAACAATAATTAAGATATATAGAAATACATTATGATATATATATATATATATACGCACAATATACAAAAATGACAGATAGAACGATAGATAGATAGAACGATAGATAGATAGATAGATAGATAGATAGATAGATAGATAGATAGATAGATAGATAGATAGATAGATAGATGATAGATAGATAGATAGAAATAATGAATTACATATTAACAATAATTATGATATATAGAAATACATTATGATATATATTTATATTTATACGCACAATATACAAAAATGATAGATAGATAGATAGATAGATAGATAGATAGATAGATAGATAGATAGATAGATAGATAGATAGATAGATAGATAGATAGATAGATAGATAATAAGTGATTGATTTGTGATTGACAGTGTGATTTTGCAAGGAATAGTGTTAATATTAGGCTACATCTTGAGAATGTCATATTGTTTCATTAGAAGACTTCATAAACAGCATTATCAATTTACAGTAACTGCACAGAGATTGAGAAATATGTCATTTAAAGGACAACAACATTTAGGTTTGATTAAAGTAAAGAAATCAACAGACAATGAAAATGTTTTGCAAACCTAAATGTTGTTGTCCTTTAAATGACATATTTCTCAATCTCTGTGCAGTTACCATAAACTGATAATGCTGTCTTCTGATGAAACAATATGACATATTCTCAATATGCAAGATGTACAATAGACACTATTCCTTGCAAAATGATATTGTACTGGTCTGCAGTGCACTTATGTAAATAATGAAAAAATACAGACTTCTATCACATAGCATCAGATCATAAAATAGTAAGTAAATATTTTTCTATTTTTTGCTATAGTGAAAAAGAGAAAATATTTACTTAATTAAAGAATTCTCCCATCATTGCAGACACACAATTACCCTTCATTTTGTCTTCTTCTGTAACTTTTTCTCTGTAAAAAGTGAAAATGTGCAGTTTTACTGTAGGGAGCTATACCTGCTCAGATCATAAAAATGACTTGCTGCTGTTGTAATCAGCTTGATTCAATCATATTAAATGATATTTTTGACTTAAAATCAGACCTCATTGTTATGAAGCATGCTTTTAAATCACATGCTTTTAACTTACATGATTTATAATGCTTTACATTTTTATTTATTTTTGTTTAGTATATACATTTGTATTTGATCATTATACTAATTTATTTCAGAGTTTTTTTTATAACAATATTATGTTTTTTTACGATAATGATGATGATGAGGAGGAGTAAATCAAATTGTTTGCATCATGGACACACATATTGTTTATTAAAATTAAAATGTGTAGTAATTACTGATTACTGACCTATAAAAATATATTAGTTTAACCTTAGTTAATTGATACAGTCATATTAATTAAGATAATTTATTGAAGCATATTTTGAGGTTACTTGATTTTTTAAATTTTTTTATAAATTTATCTGGTTTTTCTAGTCTGTTTACAATGACATTGTGTAAATTTATATTACAAATGTATATATAATTTTAATTTTACACAATATCATCATAAACAGCCAAGAAAAAAAAAAACAGATGAATTCGTTTAAAATTGTAAAAACCAGGTGTGTGTGTGTGTGAGTGTGTGTTTATATATCTATACACACTGTCAAATGATTAATCGTTTCCAACATAAAAGTTTGTGTTTACATAACATATGTGACCCTGGACCATAAAACCAGCCATAAGTCGCACAGGTATATTTGCAGCAATAGCTATATGTGTCAAAATTATCAATTTTTCTTTAATGCCAAAAATCATTAGGATATTGAGTAAAGATCATGTTTCATGAAGATATTGTACATTTCCTACCGTAAATATATCAAAAATTCATTTTTGTGAGTGGATAGCATTGCTAAGGAATTCATTTGATCACTTTTAAAGGCGATTTTCTCAATATTTAGATTTTTTTGCAACCTCAGATTCCAGATTTTCAAATAGTTGTATCTCGGCCTAACATTGTCCTAACAAACCATACATCAATGGAAAGCTTATTTATTCATCTTTCAGATGATGCATAAATCTCAATTTCAAAAAATGGACCCTTATGACTGATGGTTTTGTGGTCCAGGGTCACATATGTGTGTGTACTGTGTATGTTTATTAGGTATTATTTAAGAAATATTTACATTCATACATGTATATTTATAGATTTATATTTATATATAATTCATATTATATATAAATATAAATATTTCATATATAAATATATTTTTTGTTAAATATGCATGTGTGTGTGTGTATACATATAATGTATAAATACACACACATGCATATGTAACATCTTAAAATAAACATACTGTATAAATATAAGTTTTATACTAATAAATATGTTGCAGTAGTGAGCGCAGACCGCGGGTGGGCGGAGCCGACAGTCTGCACGCTGTTGTGCAACACTGGGAACATCATCAGTAGGAGCTGCTGTGCACGAGACACACACAGAGATCCACACGGATATTCTCACAAGCCATTACATCTGCTGTAGATCATCCAGAGGAGAATGTGCTTTTAACAACCTGTCTGTATTATTCAACAGCTCAACACAACAACAACAAGAAAGAACACTGGAACGCCAAGGGTTTAATGCAACTTATATTCATCACATTTTTATTTTCTTTTGATGGACTCGAGGACGAAAATCAAATAGAGGTGGATTTTCTGAAGTTTTGCAGAAGCTGCCACTGGACTGGATGGAATAATAGTGTGTAACTGCTGAAGAAACATCGCAACGGGGTAAATGATGAACAATCAAAGCATCAAAGTGCACTAGACTGTTTCTGAAATCAGAGGATCATTTTATTAAAGCACTTTTTGTTTTCGCGAACTCGCATCCATCATTTTCATGTAGCTGATATATTCAGGACAACATCAAAATATCTGTCGTGTGGAATTAACAAAATAATTCAAAGTCATTTGAGCCGGAGGATGGAGGAGCAGAGTCATCTGATGCACACCCTGGGCGGCGTGACCCTCGCCGGACACCCGGTGGCTTTACCGGTGCCTCATGATGGAGCAGACGCGAGGAACAAGCAGGACATCGGAGACATTCTGCATCAGATCATGACCATCACCGACCAGAGCCTGGACGAGGCTCAGGCAAAGTTAGTTTCACAATGACACTGTACATTGCTGTCCATGTTAATACACTTTATTAATACCACCAACAACAACAACAATAACGCGTATTTGCAAGGAGCTCCGCACGTCACACTTTTTACTCCAGTGAATATTTATCAGCGTGGTTATAAATATATATTTTAAAAGTCAATTTCCACAGTCCTGAATACAAAATCTTTTGGGCACTAGAACGTTAACTGCTGTGGCCAGGAAAAAAGATACAATTCATTTAACACGCCACACATCCTATAGCGGGGCATGTTGTCACAATGTGTCATTAAACAGCCTATAATAGGTTTTCAGCGACGTGCTAACATATATATATATATAAACGATTAATCGTGATTAATAGCATCCAAAATAAAAGTTTGTTAAATATGTGTGCGTACTGTGTATATTTATTATGTATATATAAATACACACACATGCATGTATATATTTAACAAAAATATATGTATATATAAAATATTTATATCTATATATAATATACATTTTATATAAATAGCCTATAAATAT